>JAQMYI010000038.1:1935050-1946132 GCA_030014275.1 Clariallabes melas | reverse complement strand
GCCATAAAGTTAAGAGAGAGGTTAAGGTACAACTTAAGAACTACTTAGCGATAAGAAGCTTTCGAGAAACCGGGCCCTGATCCTGAACTGGTTGACAGTGACAATAAATGCAAAACTGGTCAACACTGGTACACTTCAGTGTTTTAGCTACAGGCTGTTTCCAATCATTATTTCCCTTTAGTTGCTAACATCAATTTTTTATACAAAATTCATTTACTTCTAATCACTTTGTCTAGTTTCTAAAAATGTCAACTCTAATGATACACACACTGTTATTAAAGAATCTAAAATATGCATCACAGAATGAGGATGGTGGGTTTACTAGCCATGTGAAAAAGAAGTGCAAACTGTTTATTGTTTATTGTAATAATCAGTTATTGTTTATTTAATGACCGGCTAAAAATGAAATATATATTGACTGACTTAAGCCGGGCGGCATGGTGGTGTAGTGGTGTCGCCTTGCACCTCCAGGGTCCGGGTACCGGGGTCCGAGTGAGAGTTGCTTAAGCTGGTCATAGGAGACACACATTCGACTATAGTACATGCATCTTATACCTGGCAAAGGTTACGACAAAGCCCGAG
Source organism: Clariallabes melas (assembly GCA_030014275.1). Lineage (NCBI taxonomy): Eukaryota > Metazoa > Chordata > Actinopteri > Siluriformes > Clariidae > Clariallabes > Clariallabes melas. The sequence continues at coordinate 1,945,550 of JAQMYI010000038.1, read as the reverse complement.
GGAAGAAAGGCTTTGGAAACTAAAAATCAACAAAGCCTACCTCAATCTAAATGCAAAAGGCAGAGGCAATTTCAATGTTTATGGTTAAGAAGGATTCAACTGAGGATGAGAAAATTGCTGCAGTTGAAATGATCTCTGTAAGCTAGAGCATGTTCATTGGCCACAGTAGGGGACGGTAGTGTTAATAAAAATGCATAGAGAGTCCAGGCCTCCAGATTAATCTTCCAATTACTGAACAGAATAGGTCACTAAGTGATGCTCAGGCTTTTGTAAATTAAAGATGTCACCGCTAGCTGTAGAAATGGAGAAGTGAAGCATGTGTGTTGGGATGTGTCTAGAAAAACATGTGTAATCAGAACTTTTCAGCAAAATAACACACTAAAACAAATGATTTTTGTTATAAAATATATATTCTGCATTATTTGGGTGATTAAAACAAAAGAATTGTTGCACATTTAACTCTAAAACAATTTACATTTAAATTAGCTTTACAGTGGTTTAAAATAACCATTTCTCAAATTACCTTCCTATTTCTTGGTTAGATTTCCAGAGTAAAATTAGATTACTTATCAACAAAAAGTCTAAATAAAATTCTACACAGGCTGGTAATGTAGCCATACACTTAAATGGGGTCAGGGGTAGCTTAGTGGTTAAGGCAGTGGACTATGATTGGGAAGGTAACAGGTTCAAATCCCATGACTACCAAGTTGGGTCCTTGAGCAAGGCCCTTGACCCTCAACTGCTCAGATTTATAATGAGATAAAAATGTAAGTCGCTCTGGATAAGGGCGTCAGCAAAATGCCAAAATGTTCAGGTATATAGCTTAATTATCATTAATGCTAATATGTTGTATTTAAGGTGGAACTCCCCCACTCATCCTTGAAAGTTGCACTGCTGTATCTCAAGGGTAAATCACGAACCCCTTTGTATTTACTGTAAATCCTATGTAAATGATTGCAGAAACACCCCCAATCCGCCCCCCCCCCTGGTTCTCCATAAATTATGTTAATAATATTTTAAGTCTCAATTCTCAAGGACCTTTAAACTTCCAGTGTTCCATCTTTCATCTCAACCATGTGTAGCTTGTTATATACAGTCTCTTTAAGACAAGTAAACAAGCTGGTCATTGTCCGTGAATTTATATTGAATGAAGCTTGTAGCATATTGTAGGAGGAATTAAAAGCTTTGGTTAAAAAAAGAATCACATGATGCTCATGTGATGCTCTTAGCAGTCGCAGCTAGCATTAGCTAACTAACACAGTTTCCTGTGAGTTGCACAGAAAAAAAAGATGATCAACTGGAATTGGGTTCAAAATTATCCAAGACAGTATTAAAACCTAGAGGGACTGTGCAGAACCCCTTAACTTCACTGTGTGTCTATAAGAAAACCACTTGTTGGAAAAGATTGCAAAGGAACATAAAGATTGCACTTTGGAACGATGGGAAAAGGCCATGTGACCTGATGAGTCCAGATTGAGCGATGAGAAGGGAAGGGCATGAAGCGATTTAACCATAATGCATAGTGTCCACTGTACAAGCCTCTAGAGACAGTGTGATGATCTGGGGTTGCTTCAGTTGCTCAGGTCTAGACTCAGCAACGTTATGGGGCACTAAAATGAAGTACTGAACGCACTGAATGACCAGGTCTCAGGTCGGCAAGGGAGTTGAACTAATTAACATATCACCAATTGTTGAAAAAGTGTCATGATGAATGTGCCTTGTAATGAAATCTATAGGCAATCAAACATAATATTAAACTGTACAGATTTTTTTAGGTGGTGTAGTGTATTTTTAGACTTCTCATAATAAGACAAAAGATCCTTAATGTTGTGTTTTGTCCCGGTGCTTGAGCAAAGCATCTCTCACTCCCGGTTAGTCTGACAGATTAATGTTTGTACGCTTGATTTTCAGATCATGAGCACTTTTCAATATTTTAAGAATGGAGAGAAAGGAGAGCCAGCACCTGGCTGCCTGCCTGAGGGGCTCCATCAACGGATCGGGCCCAGAGGGAGTTAACTACAAGGGCAATAGGAGTGTTTTTCTCAAAGCTCAGAAAAAAAGTTTTCCAGTAGGGATGTTTGGACAAGGATGACTTAGTGTTCTTTTTTTTTTTTTTGCTGTGTCATCACCACCCGTACTGAGATTTTATTATTGTCACAAATACACATAAAGTAAAGCTTGTGTTAAATCCTGTGATGATGAGTTTTTTAAAATGTGTCTATTGTTTGTTTTCAGTTTATTGATTTGAACCTGGTAGGCATGAATTGTAATATAATGTGATTTTGTCTATAGAATCAGATGAACAGAGACAGACAGATGGCCGTGTAATCCTCACAGCGATCTCGTATTCGTGAGCTGCATGAAGCCGTGTTGTTCAGCGTAGTTTCAGTCAAGGGACTCGACTAACTTCCAGCTCTTAAACGTCACCTTTAAAACTCATCTTTTTTCTCTCTTTTTAATTGTCTCCCAACACGTCTTTGTTGGATTTTTGTCCAGGCGTGCTTGTGAATGTCTCTGGTTGTCTGTGTCTTTTGCCTCGATCCAGTTAGCGGTCCCATGAATATCAGTCCTGATTTATAACATACATATTTTAATAGACTGTACATAATATTTACTGCTTGAGGATGATTTGTTGCAGAACTACTCTCTGAAATCGTTTGCTTGTGTTGCTATGTTTTTCTAAAAAATAAAAAAAAATAAAAAAAGTTACAGAGAGTAAACTGCTTGTAGGGCAAACCCACATTACTGACGAACCAGATTCCTGAACCAGTATCCTACATTTCCTAGTCGTTTTCAGTGAATTTAGTGAGCCAGGAGTTGTGGGTGAAGACATAAACAGATCTGCTCTTCTAGCTTTATCTCTTGCACTCACTGTGCTTGTCAGTGTTGCCAGATCACACTGATAAAATCCTGCCAAGGCAGTTCTGAAACAACACCCATTTTGATAAAAAAAAAAAAACACGTCAAATTATATCTTGAACTCATATTTTAGCTCAATTACTTATGCACATGATAAAAATACACACACCATGACGATGATAACATGACCAGGATCCAGCAGATCAGGTGGCAAATCTGCTTTATCTGTATCTTTAAAAAAAAAAAAAACGGTACTCAATGTAGGAGTTTATTTAAGGAATATTATGCAAGGGTGAGTTCTGGTGTTCCACAAACACTATTCATTATCAACAGATTGTGATTTGTTTCTTTATTTAACCAGCTCCTCCAACACATATCCTTCCGTGCCTGGCTGAACTAACTAACCCTGACTGTTGGAGCTGGCAACCCACAGTGTAATTAACAGGAGTGAAAGTAGTTTTAATTTCTTACTATCGCACTATGTATCCAAAAGGAGAGGAGAATAAACCATGGAGGTGGTAGACAGTCCTGTAAAACGAGATTTACTTTATATTTCCACTTATTCCAATTTAGTATATCAGCTAACGTCTTGGTTCTGGGGATATAGCTGAATGTGCATCTGTGACTGATAGTGGATGTGGATTTTGGCAGGCAGCTGCTCTCTCCTCAGCACTGTTGACTGTATACAGTAGACCTATTTTCACCCATGCTGCGACCCACAGTTAGTGAAATTAACGGTTATTAGAACACCTGTAAAGCCAAGTGATACATAGAGTGGAATGTTGCAGTGTTTTTAAGATAAGATATACCTTTTTTCATCCCACAGTGGGGAAATTTCTTCACGCTCTATTATCACCATTTGTGGAATGCCTCTTTTCCAATCGGACCTCCAATTACACTGTCTTCTCAAATGGATTTTGTTTTCAGCACACCTCTTTTAAACCTTAAATAATTAAAAAGTAGACCTGCTGTATGGGTGAAAAGTTCTTGGCACCGCTGGAATTGTTGTGTAAAAAGGTAATTGCAAGCTGAAAAGTTTCACAATGTGTTTGCTCTTTTTTGCCCAAAAAAAACAACAACAAAAAACACACAGTAGTGGCCTCTTCTCTGTTTGTTTCACAAGGTTTGGGGACGTTTCTCCAGGGAAGTGACTCCATTCTGAAACTAGAGCATTAGTGAGGTCAGGTTCTGATATTAGCCGCTTTCACATGATCATTCTGTTCTATCTCAAATGTGTTCACCAGGGCTGAGATCAGAGCTCGATCCTAATGATTCAATACTGATGAGTCAATCCTATTTAACGAGTATCTAAGTTAAATGAATGAGTCATTTCCATGTAGTTTTTTTTTGTTTCTTTTGTTTTGTTTTAATTCTTGCTGATGACCATCTTGATAAACCATAAAACAGAAACAGGACGAAGCATTACATTTTCACACCTTCAGCTGGTAAGTGTTTAAATTAGTGAATCTCTTGGTCAGATCCACTGGTTTCTCATTAAGTTAATAAATATTACAACCAGTCAGTCTTTTGTTCATGACCAAATCTCACCAGTCTCTCTTTCAGTGAATTATTGTTTAAAGCAGTGAATCTTTTCAGTTGTCGTAAAGATTCAATGAAGTGAAAATGAAATGAAAAAAACAAACAAACATTTTTTTAAGACTGGGATTCACTTAAGCCAGCATGATGTTGTAGTGGTTAGCACTATCGCCTTGGAGCACCTCCAAGGTCTGGGTTCGATTCCTGCCTTGGGGTCTGTGTGCATAGAGGTTGCATGTTCTCCCTGTGCTTGGCAGGGTGTACCCCGCCTTGTTCCCTGAGTCCCCTGGGATAGTCTGCAGGCCTCCCACGATCCTGTATACATGATAAAGTGCTATAGATGGTGAGTTAATGAGTGAGTGGGATTCAGTTCCTTTTCAGAATCTGTTAATTGTTGTTTTGCTGAATTTTTTGGTCATGACTGAGGTCTTCCCTCAAAAGTGCTTATGCCTGAATCACGGAATCACTGCTTCAAGACTGAGATTCAGTTCTCTCTGATGTTTGAGACAGGGAGTTTTTTGATCATGACTGTGTTTCAAATGAATCTTTTAGACATGACCAAATTTCACAATTTCCCTCATTTAGTAATCTGGTGTTTGACTCAGTGAATCGTTTCCCTCATCTCTGCTTTTCCAAATGGCCAGTGTCTGAATCACTGAATCTTTTCTTCAAATCTGGGATTCTCTCTCTCTCTCTCTCTCTCTCTCTCTTTCATTCACTAAAGTGGCGTATGGCTCTTGGGTGTGAATCTTTTGGTCATGACTGATTTTTGCTCATCTCTCTCTTCTCAGTGTCAAGGGATCAGTGTTTGAATCACTCAATCATTTCTTCATGGCTGAGATTCATTCCTCTCTCTGACTGAATAAACTGCATTTGACTCAGTGAATCATTTAGTCATGTTGGAGATTTATTTTTGTCACTGGGTCAAAATTTGATTTAGTGAATCTTTAAAAAAGCCAAAGCACTACTTTTCCATACATAACAATAACATGGTGAGATGATTAAACAGAAATTTCTTTAGGAATTGTGTATGGGGTGCTTTATTCTGAGTAAGGTTGATCCGGGTCTTTGAGTAACAGAATTATTTGGTCTTGACTGATATTCGTCGTGTGTCATTCAGAATGTGAATCAACTGAATCAGTGAGTCACACAAGCACTCTCTCTCTCTCTCTCTCTCTCTCTTTCTCAAGATTGTATTTGCGAGCATGCTAATTAGCACTTAATTCTTGCACTATCACTGGCCAGGAATAAAACAAATACAAATAAATTAACCTGATTGTGTCATGCATTTAGATTTAAAATAAACTTGAACGGAAAAGCAGATTTAAAGCTGATAGGAAAGAGTGTGTGTGTGTGTGTGTGTACAGTATATATGCATATACAGTGATGTTTGTTCACAGTACCACAGTGCCCTCTGCTGCAGAGAAACTTGGATTATTGACTACAGTCTAGAGCGGTCATATCCTGGTGGTAGGTTCCGGGTTAATGGACATTAGCACTTTCACAGGATGCGGGGAATGAAACCAATTATTATTATATTAATAAAGCAGCCATAAATACAAATACAAAATAATAATAATAGAGAGCTGTTGAATTCTGGATCCTGATTGGTTGGAGGGTGTTAACTGTTCTAATACGTGATCATTTCCGTAAGAACTGGGAATGTTTATGATAAGAGTCTCCAGTTTCATCTTCATCTGTGGATGGAGTTTGTGCTTCTTTGTGATCTCCAGGTAACCTGACAAGCCACAATTAATGAATAAAAAGGCTGATAAGTTGCTCTTTACTGAATAAAACATTAACGCCGTAATAGTTAGCAAGATGTCGTGGTACAAGAGAAACAAAACACCAGATAGTGACTGTAACTGCACTGTGCTCCATGACACCGCTCCATCAGTGTTTATTTTCCAGTAGCGGCATGAGGCCAAGCGATGTATTGCTTATTATTTTAAGGCGGTGTCGGTTTTCTACGCTCGCCGCGGCAGGGCTTTGTGTTACTGCGCCGGTTTAACGGCTGCCCCCGTGGCCTGCTGCTGAGAGACTGCAGACACTCACAGCCAGAGCCAGAGAGAGACTTAATGATGCACTCAACAGATACAGAGATAAAACACTGCACGGGGTTGGGGAAGAGGACTGAGACAAAAGGAACAAAAGGGGTGACAGAGAGATGAAGAAATAAGAAATTTACGGTATGCAGAGTGGCGAGGAAACACATCAGACAGAAAAAAAAGTCTATCTGATTTGAGGGAAAATCAGAGCAAAATGTAGTCATGTAAACTCCAGTTAGGTTGGACTTAAATGGAGAGGGCACTTTATTTATTTTGAGAAATTTACTTGTTAGTGTTTTTTAGAAATCCATGGAGACATCCCTAAAAAATTGTGAGGAGCAAAAAAAATGAACATTCACTGATTTCTGTCCATTTTTTCCATTTTTGTATTGGACAGGGTTCTGTGCAAACTGATTAGATTTTCACCCTATTGTGACCTCATATAAGAAGAGCCCCTCCCCTTGTTGCTCAGCTCTGCTGTTGTCTGTAGGGACTGGACTCAGCATAAGCTCATTAACATAGACAACGGAAATCGCACACTTGAAGGAGGAGTGAAATAAAGGTATTAAAAACACACACACACACACACACACACACACACACACACACACACACACACACGTTTGGAAGCTCTGAAACCTGTGTCATGGTGTTAAAGAAATAGTTAAATATTGGCCTTTAAAAAAACAAAAACAAAATAAAATTCATAAAACGTTTAACTTTTTGCATTCAAGTGCTGAAAGCTTTGAACCAGTCATGTTGGTTTCAGTTCCTGTCATTTTTTTTAATTTTTGTACATTTTTGTTAATCTGTTCTCTGTCTCTTAGGTTTGTTTTCCCTTCATCATTGTACTTCTGTTGTTTTGACCCTCTTTAACAAAGTGACCTCAGTTGGAAGGTAAGGACGATCCATGAGATGAGCGACTTTATCGAAACAAAACAAACTTTGATTAAACAATGTTGAATACAACTAAATATGAATTAATAGTAAGACAGGACTGACACAGAGTCGTATAATTATGTGTTATACTGACCACAAACTTTGAGCTGAGAGTTGTAACATTCAGGGTGTCCCCTGGTGGTGAGGTGGTGAATTGTCTGAGCTGGGCAGGATACTAATATTTTGGTTATGGAATATTCCTGTTTAATTCACACATAACATTTTAATTGGGAGATAAAAAAAATAAAGTCTTACAAGACAGAAACCTTCAGATTTCTTTGGCAGCCGTTCTGGTGGAAATGAGGTCTATCTATACACTAGTAGAGTCTATGTATACACCTGTGTTTCTCTCTATTAGAAACTAAAAATCATTACATTTAAAATGAGCCCTTCCAGTGTAAAATGCAAGCCATTACTAAACATTATAACACACACTAAGACTAGGTGACCTGATTGGTTGCAGCTCCACCTGGACCTCGTTAGCAATGACAGCCTCACCTTTCACCAGCTCTGCAGAGACTGAACTGACATCTATCCACAGGGAATGTGTCCCCAATCAGCGCTTCATTTCTATACACTGTAGGTCATGTGTCATCACGTGCAGAACGACAGGAAGAGCGGATTTCCCTAGGTAGTATCATGAATATTCATGAAGTGATTCACACACTGAGTCACTACAGACAGCCTGAACCTACAGTAGGAAATAAACGGTGTCCTGGTGTGTAGGAAGTGATTCTGTGCAGGAGAGCAAATGATGCTGATTTATTCAGCTGACTCATCCAGGAGTCAATCAGGACTAAATGGTTCACTGAGTTAATATTTAACATAGTAAGCTGGCAAAAACTAGCATCATTAGAAGAATTCATGTTTCTCCATAAAAAACATGTCAAACTAGAATATATATATACACTAGCATTATAGCCAGTCTTGGCCTGTGGGGTTGTTAACTGTCATAGCAATTTCAATAGTTAGGAAAAATCAAATGAAATTACAACATTTAAGTGTATAAATGTGCATTAAGTATAAAATATTCAACCTAAAATTTATACATACACATACAAAACATACAATTTAACATACAACATAGTGTAAAACATTTAATCAGATTTAAACAAGCTTGCAAGTTTGCAATACTTTGCAAGTAAACTATTGAAAAGTATTATAATGCAAATGTATATACAAGTGTGCTTGAAAAGGTTAACAAAATAGACATACATGAATGGAAGTTTTTTTTATATACAGTAAAACCTCGGTTTGCGAGTGTTCCGCAAGATGAGCAAAGGTTTTTAATAAATTTTGACTTGAAAAACGAACAAGTCTTAGTACCGAGTATCATGTATCACGCATGCGCTTCTTGTTTTGACGCCAAGTGTCAGGTGATCAAACCGAACTGGCACGGTGTCAAATTACACCGTGCACACACACACACACACACACACACACACACACACACACACACACACACACACACACACCGCCTTCGCGCATAAACAGAAACAGAAACACTTATCTGTCGGGATTTATTTTTACTTTTTTTCAAAGGTAAAGTGCAGGTTAATTTGTTTTATTTTTACTTTATATTTTGTGTTAATTATTTTTATGTATTTATTTTTTTGGGGCTGTGGAACGAATAATTTGAATTTCCATTATTTCTTATGGGAAAATTAGCTTTGGTTTACGAGTGTTTTGGAATACGAGCTGCTTCCGGAACGATTATGCTCGTAATCCGAGGTTCCACTGTATAAATAAATAGTATATAAAATACATAGAAGTCAAAGTCAACTTTATTGTCGATTCTGCTACGTGTACAGTGCATACATATAGAGAATTGAAATTGCGTTACTCTCTGTCCCTTTACAACAACACTAAGTACAAAAAAAAATAAAAATCAATAACACAAACTAAGACTAACACAGTGGTAAGACAATTGACTAACTGTCCTGCAAAAAGAGACAGATAACATAACAGAAGGTCGATATGGTGCAAAGTGGAGTACAAAGGTACAAGCTTAGATTATTACTTTGCATGACATCCTTTTTTTTTTTTTCATTTACATGGTAACGTAGCAACACCTAATGACAGAGAGCACTCACTTTCACGAGCGCACACGCAAAGACACTCATAATTATTCAAGTTCACTCTTTAATCCAGCAACTGTTCATACCGCTACCTTGCACAGTCATTAACTACACATTTCACCTGTACGCTTCTCTACTCTATAATCACAGCAACTCTACTCATATGTGATACAAGTCTGTCTGTGATCATCGGCATCATTGCATTTATTAAAACAAGTACTAATACTATAGCAATAAATCATGTATTATGTATGTATAGCAGAACATAACTTTAGTTTGAGCTTGCTTTTCTTCTTCTGCTTTTCAGCTCCAAAAAGTTTGGTTTGAAGTTTGGTTGCCATGTCATTTCAAATTAAAATAGCATCAATGTGCAAGGCATAGATTAAAAATTACACAGTGTAAAGACAGACGACGTTGTGAGAGGCAATGCACACAACAGTTAAATCCATATTACCATAGAGATTAAAATATCGGGAACTTTATTTTTGACAGCACCTTTACTGTCATGCAACTGCCTAATATGCAAATAGTTAGGGCATATCTAAAATAGGACATTTTTAGGACATTTTTATATTTCAAAATTTTTTATGCTTTTTTTTATACTGTTGTTTTGTATTTATTATTTACACAGCAATTTGTCATTAATTATACAGAGCTATCCTTTTTATTTAATATGGTGGGTAATTTTTTTCTGATTGTTGTGAATTGTATCATGTTTAATGGGTCTGTGTGTTGTGAATGCAATGATATGTCAATGTATTCACATTCTATTGTGGTGAGAAGGAAATTCTTTTAATAATGTGTGCGGGACCCTTATCTTTGTCCTTGTATTGTATGTTGAACAGGCCTGGACTGATTATAGCACACAATCTAGCATACTTACTGTATACACTAGCATTCTAGCCAAAGCTGCCAACTCTCATGGATTGAACAAGCCTCGTTCAATCACTCATCCCGGGGAACTGATAGCAGGGCCGTTATTTTAAGAGAAATCAATCAAGAAAGGAAGGGGGCCCCAGTTAGATTGTTTATGTACAGGA
>JAQMYI010000038.1:1885356-1902927 GCA_030014275.1 Clariallabes melas | reverse complement strand
ATCTGTGAAGGAGAAAAGGGTAAAGTGTACATCTCTCTCTCTCTCTCTCTCTCTCGCTCTCTCTGTCTCTCTCTATCCCACAGCATATGCTTGATTATCATCCATGAAGGAGGGATGAAAGGACAGCGGGACGGGTGGATGAGTCTGTGGCGTATAGCGGGCGTTAGGGCTCATTGTGACCCAACGGCACGAGCCGAGAGAAAAGCTGGCAGGCGTGTGTCCTGCCCCTCCCCCGCCTCGTGCCCTGCCCCTCCCCCATCCGGTTCGCTATTCAACAGTTGCTTCTGACTCTGACAGGATTTTCCACACGCCAGCTGCCGAACGCTGTGTGTGTGTCAATGAGGATACCACAATGAGGCCTTAATGTCTTATTATTATTATTATTATTATTATTATTATTATGACCATGCTCATAATTAATGTAGTTAAGCAGGCATATATGCTAATTTGGCTAGTTAGAATTATTACCATCTAACTCTGCTTTGAACTTTAGGCCACGCCCCTTTCCTGAGTCTGAACCTGATTCAGCTTTCTTACGATGGAGATGCAAGTGTAATAAAAGAGCAGAACAGAAAGGATGGAGCTTCTAGCAAAACCAATATGGCTGCAACATGGACGGTGCTACCTGCGACACATCTGTGACACAGCTGTAATGTTTATGTGACTCACTATGTAACTTTAAATGAGTTGCAAGGACAACAGTCACTGCAGTGGTACCTCAGCATACGAACGGCCCGCTTCACAAATTTTCACCTTACAGTATGAACTGAAAGCATTTTCAGGATATGATCCAATGAACCGAACCGAAGTTGCGCATACGTCCGGGTGCCGTTCAAAACCTGTTTCATTTTTACAGCAGCCTGTGCCTTATTTCATATTTTACTTCATTTAAGTGTATTTTCAAAATGTTTTAATTGTTTTTATAACCAAAAATATGATGATAGTGTTGGAAATTGGTAATATTGGTAATGTTGTTTGGGTGGCTGGAACAGACTATTTGCATTTGCATTATTTCCTATGGGAAAATGAGTTTCACAATATGAATTTTCACAATAAGAACTCGCCTTATGGCTCACAGTGGTGATTTTCCTTCATCACATTGGTGACTTTGCTTCATCACACCGCCATGTTGATTAAGAGAAACGTTGAGGAGGAGAAAGGAGTGGGACTGGGTACCTACCTGAGCGCTGTACTGTAATGGTCTCCCTCTAAGTCCCAGTGCGAGTATGAGTGCAGACGAGCACGTATCTGAGTATTGAACTGCTGGTGTAGATTTGAGATGCCTCTGTTCACCTCGGCGTTCAGGAGTGTGCACTTAACACCATCAATAATGTAAGCAAATCTGCTTTTATTTAATATATCACTGCGCTGTTTCATTTATCCAGCTGCAGGCTACAGAGCAGCATGTTACAACAGACACATGGTCGATCGTACCGAAACTAGCCATTTAATGTAAAGACGTGATGTCAATAACACATCCATAACCTCTATAGATTCGCTTGGTGTGGACTTCGTAGTTAAATGACATACACGTTACCTGATGAATGCATTATTTCTGCAAATATAACGTTTGTCATCAATTTGCGATTTTACGAATTCATTCTAGTACACTGTACAGAGCATCGTTGCTAGGCAACAGGGTGGAACTGATGCTGAACCTATGGTAATTATGTACAGTAGCTTTCCATTTTAAAATAATTTTTAAAATACTGTGTGATGTGGTAAAAGGTCATCAACAATGAGAAAAATATAACTAGACACTGAAATTACACCTAGCATTAAAAAATAAATAAATAAATAAATAAAGCTAATTCATTTTTCCATGTGTTCCAGCATATTTTGGCTTACTACTGGGAAATAACAGAGTGACACCAATAAAAAAATAATAATAAAAATGTTAGGAACGCTAACATATTTTTCCAAAATGTTGGTAAATAAGTAGGTAAATGATTTGCATGAATAGATTTACACTGTATTTACACACTTAGTACAAAAGAAACAAGATGAAACTGTTGCTAAGCAGCAAGCAAATAAAGAGAAAATTACATCAATATAAAGACAAAAATGTCAGAAAAACAAACATTATTGAGGAAAATTATTATTTATAAATAAAAAGTTATTGAGAAAAGGACTTGTATGAATGAATTTGCACTGTAATTACACTTAGCATAAAGCGCTAACCAAAGGTACATGGGCTCCACCATGTTACACATTTCACAACTTGAGAATTTGTAGCTATCAAAAAAACTTACATTTTGTGATTTTTAACATAGACAATATACAACAAATTTGTGAATGAGGAAAGATATGTTAAGCAGCTGGAAAATAAAGGTAACTGTGAAACTACAATTAGCACCAACAGCTAATCAAAATTCCATGGATTCTGCCATATTGAAAGTCAATATTGTGCCACACTTTAAAAATGTAAGATTATTCCAAAATTCTAACTTTGAATAAAACACACTGAAGAACATTTTCGGTAAACAACAGTGAAATATGTGGAGGCAAGATAAACAAGAAAAGCTAACAAAAATCTAGTTAAAAGCACTTAATGAAATTGATTTCATTTCAATGTGATTCATTTGACATTCATGTCAGTTGCTTAGCAATTTGATGGAATAAAGATCCACTGAAAAACAAGACCAAAAATATTAGATAAATCAACATTTTTCTTAGAGGTTTTGATAAATTAAAAATAACCTTTGACTAGCATTACAGCTTAAAGCAAAATTCTCTGGATTATGACATTATTTAACACCAACACCATCTCATAACTTTAGAATGAGTGACTATAAGAAAATTCAGACTTCTGAACTCACTTGAACATTTTTTTTAACAAACTACTATTGCTATTGGTAAATAAAGTTACAGTAGCATGACATTGATGAGAAACATAAGGAATATGAACATTTTCCTCAGAATTGTTGGTAAATTACAAAGTAATATAATTTGTATGAATTAAATTGCAGTGTAGTGACTCTTAGCATTCACGGATAGTGTCACGCCTATAAAACCTGAAATAGGTGAATACATTACTTTGATACATCAACCTACAATGAAAATGACAAAACACTCAGCTAGCTAGCATCCAAAAGTTGATATGCATGGTAGTACATTTATTTTAACATACCCATGTTACACAAAATGTCTCATTTGTGCTTAAAAGTTCCCAAATTGTATCATTACTTTCATTAGTGTTGAATCATTCAGAACATATAATGTTAACTTTGACTTCATGCTAACTAACCATATTTAGAGGTTTTTCATTTATTTAGGAATACTGGGCCTAATGTAGAAGCATTCTCTTATATTTATCTTCATTTTCTGTTAGAGAAAAAATTACATAAGAAAAGTCAGCATAAGATGCGCCACGCCCTCTTAGCCGCACACACATTAAAAGAAATTTTAAAAAGTGGGTTGATGACAGTCATTAATTCGTCTCATTAATCCTGTGGGATCTCTAAATACCACATGCTGTCTGTGTAAGCCCTGGATGGCCAAATATTCTCTCGACTGCTCATGAAATCTGCTTTTACCCACGAGAAGAGCAAGAAATATGAAAATATTTGAGAATCTTAAAAATGAATGCATATGAAAAAATTAATGTGGATACGATAAAAAAATAACATTTGTTCATACAGTATATTGATTCTTGCATGAGACCCCTTGTGAATCAACTACTGTATATAACTATAGTTACATATCAACTACAGTATATAAAGCAGATGACTGACTACTGATGTGTGATTTGACTGAAATTATGGTAAACACAAACACTTCAGCAAATTGTACTGTGGAAAATGAACCCGGACACATTGTTATCACTGAGGTGATACATCATTGTTTAACCAGTCAATGGTGGTCAGACAAAGTGGTCAGGATAGCTGGTTTGGTGGTAGGTTTAGAGCTGGACTCTCCCGAGGAAGTACAGGAGAGAAAGGCAATCATGCCAACCTCGGCCACCCACTTCAAGAGTTTTTTTCCAAATAGAAGAGTGGTAGACTTTTGTCGAGGCGCTGCTCAACTGTGAGACTCGGGAAATCCTTTGTCCCCAGAGCCATTTGGATTTTCAGCACCTCTATACAGAGGCATGGAAGTGCAGACTGGAAGATCGAGAATGTTCTGATCTATCTATCCATCTATCCATCCATCCATCCATCCATCCATCCATCCATCCATCCATCCATCCATCCATCCATCCATGTGAGGCAGTGTGTCAGGAATGCCAGAAGCAGACTAAGTTTAAAATTACACTCAGCATCAAACACAACCTGGAATCCAGTGTATAACACACTGACCCACTGTAGCATCGCAACTTGAAACTATAGAGCTATCTTGATTACACAGTCCTGATTAGTGTTATTGGGAACACCAGCCAATGAAATCGTTTGCGTAAACTCTCTTAATAAACACTGTGTAACCCGCCACAAATGAAACGTACTGTAGCATATGGTGCGTTATAGACATGTCTTTTCCCACCCGTCCTCCCGGTTCGTCCACCACAGAGTGAGCTTAAGTGAATTGCGTGTCTTCAATCTCCTTCCAATCACTTAAGAACCTCAGATGCGTTCATCCATCATCCGTGGCCTCAAAACCTCATATGCACACTCACACACACACACACACACTCTCTCACACACACACACACACACGGCATGCATCAGCATTCTAGGGCTCGGCTAAGACAATATCTCCATGCATGTCACATAAGACCACATAATTAAAAATAAATAAATAAATCACTGACACGGATGTGTGTATTTTGCTTCCTCTGTTACTAAATTTATCTGCTGCTCTCTGATTGGTTAAACTGAGTCATGTGACACAGGAAGTACATAGTATTGGGTTGATGGTGAGAAACTGACTGCAAGAAGTTGATGCATTTTACGTGACAATTTTAAAAACTATAAACAAATAAAACTTTGTGGTTGTATTTAATTTATGTGTTGATATTAATGATTTATGTTTTTATCTTGTTGCACTTTAAGAACAGGAATTTGTTAAATATTAAATTTTAAAGCATTTAAATGTATTATTATTATTACTATTATTATTATTATTATTATTATTATTATTATTACTATTATTATTATTATTATTATTATTATTATTATAAACACAAACACAAACACTGCTTCTTGTCTCGCACATCTGCTACCAAGGTACAAAGATAATTCACATGTTCCAGGTAGAAGAAGGAGAATTAGTCTTCTGGAGACTTGGAGACAGATAGATAGCACATTACCATACTCCAATTATACAAAAAAGGATTCCAGTGAGCCAAAGGAAGCGCTACCATATAATCAACGAAGAAACACAGCAAGGTTTTTTTTTTTAATGAACAAAGAAAGATGTAAGAGATAGAAACATGGGAAAGTTCACAGAAACATCTTTGCTATTAGTCTCAACCAACCTCCTGACAGCAGATGGCGATTTAAGGTTTAACCACTCGCCAGTTAGTATACGGTTTAAGACCATAGCGAGTGTTGAGTGCTTCTGATTGGCCGTGTTAATCAGTTGACGTTTCTAATTGGTCACGGTCAGAGTGATGCAGTGACAGAGGTCAGGGTCATATTCAGAAAGCGATCATGGACCCTGTGCCTCTTTCTTTCTCTTCTTCTTTAGTCGATCTTTAACGTGGTGTTTAATCAATATAACATTGTATATAATAATGTATAATAATTCACTGTGTGGTGTTAATGATCTCTGACTTTTCTTAAATGTTATTCATTAAATGCTCTTTATTATACTGTGTGTTGCTTGAGACCATTTGTTTTAAACTGTATGTACAGTATATATGTCTGTATGAACTTGTAAATTTCAGTGTAAGATATATTCATGCTGATCTTTATCTACAGGAGTTTTTACTGTGATATGTGTTTTAATATTGTTTTATTTTATTGTATTTCTTCTATTACAGAGACCCTAAAAGTGTCCCATCGTGTTTGTTTTGTATAATTTTGTGTATATGTACAAGTGCGTAACCCTGCATGCTCATGACCTTGTCCATCAAGGTCAAAGGTCAGTAGAATCGTATTTATTATTTGAACTCTGGCCTCTGAGGGTCATAGCTGGGTCCATCCTGCTTGCTCTTTCTTTTTGTTCTTTCTGTCGACCTTTGTTTCATCCATCTATCTCATCCTCCTGATGTCAGTCAGATAGATGTGCCTACTTAAGCATCTTGTGCTTTACTAATCAGTAGCAGCTACAATTTTAAAGGAACTAAAAATACAGTTCACGATGTATGGCTCTTAAAAATTATATATGCTGATATTCTTTATTTCATTCATCCTTCATTGGTGAACTGCTCGTCTTCAGTTTAAGGGTCCTTCTACTATAATATCAGCTCGTGAAATGGCACAAAGTGTAGTACAGGAAGCGTATCCAGGGCGCTTATCAGGTGTTATTTTATGTTGTTACAATGATTATATTAGTGATCATATTTGACCCAACCCCTAACAGATCTTTTCCACCTTTGTACACAAAACTCCGCCCACTGAACCTATAGTGGATCAATTTGAAGAGCATTCAGACTTTGAACTGCTTAAAAGCCAAGATCTATCACACAAAACTGAGCTCATAATGATTTTAAAAGGATGTTCACGGGTGCTTTTGTTGTTCCTCTTTCTCTTTTGTTCTCTAATAATGCCTTAGCAGCTCTAAGCTCCAGAAATAGCATGTTAGCAATGCTAATGTTGCTAGCTTTAAAAGACAGACCATGCAGCTGCTTGAAAGCCAAGTTGTATCACTATAAATATACAATATATGCCCTCATATTATTCATCAGAGTATCATCATAGCACCAGTGATAAGTGACTCCACCTTGTAAAAAAATATGCCAGCATTGTTTATTTAGGCGAATCCAATCTCAAACTAACACTTTTAACCACAATGTGTTTTCCAAACAGGCTTTTTCTCAGCCATGTATTACTCCTGTACTAAGAACATGGCTTAACCATTATTGTTTATCATGTTCTACATTTCACTGTGAGATGGATTGGCACCCCATCCAGGGTGTCCCACGCCTCATGCCTTAAGTCTCCTGAGAGAAGCTCCAGGTCACACACAATGTGATGAGAACTCACAGGATTGGGACTAAACAGCTGTGTGTCAATAAGAAAACCACTTGCTAGTGAGACTTTTTAGAAAAAAGTCTTCAATTTGCTAGAGAGCATAAAGATTAGACTTTGGAGCATTGGAAAAGGTCATGTGGTATAATGAGTCCAGATTGATCCTATTTCAGAGTGATGGGCGTGTCAGGGTAAGAAGGGAAGTGCATGAAGTGATGCACCCATCATGCATAGTGTCCACTGTACAAGCCTCTGGTGGGAGTCTTATGATCTGGGGTTGATCAGTTACTCAGGTCTAGACTCAGGTATAAACTGCAGCTGATGACCTGAATGTACTGAATGACTAGGTTATCACATCTTTGGAGTTTTTCTTACCTGATGGGACGGACTCAAAGTGTGAAAGAATGAATCTGGGAGCACAAGGAATCATTTTCACTCATGGACTGGACACCAGAGTGTGTCAGTTTTGAGTTGTAGGATTAGGAGCTAATGTGATGTGTAATTTTTTAACAGTTTCAATCAAACAAGAAGAGAAAATCTTTAAATTAAACCACTCTTTGGAAAGCTGAAGGTCAACTTCAAAACCAGCATCAGTAGATATTAATATAAATCCTAAACAAACTGAATGGCGATTGTCCCATGACCATGACCTTCACCAGGTCATCTTGATAACTGACACATTTTTCCCAATTTTTTGCATATTATTATTATTATTATTATTATTATACTAGACTATACATTTATGAAACTAGCTAGCTTTAAGAAAATAATGTATATCAAATGTCAATTAGCTTTTAGGAAACAATCTGGAAAGGTTTTATTGATAGAGACAAATGGGTAGAGACTTGGGGATCGTCAGCTGTGCGAGGAATAGTTCTTTATTCAACTGTCTGAAAATCTCACTCTCAACTCTGCATGCTAACACACCACTAAATCTGTGAAGTGTTCAGCCTCCTTAGCACACTGACTGGGGAATGTACCCGGGATAATCATCAAGTATTTTTTATTTTTTTAAGTATGAAGGAAGCAACTGTTAGTATTTTACTCTGTAAAAATAAACAAAAAGGACAGAAAGGGAGCTACAGTACAATTAAGAGGACCATGGCTAGCTGTAGCTGCCTAGCAAACTAGCCGATAACTATCTAGTAAGACAGTATGGCTACTGGGAAAGCAGGACATAACTATATACAACTGAGAGAACTGATCTTTGTGATACATGGAGTGAGTTAGCAAACTAAGCTAGCCTGGGTACATTTAAAAGGATCATTGGTTATGCTAAATATAGCTAGCTAGCAAACTGGTGGCAAGCTACAATATAAGGAAGACAATTTAATGCTAATAAATAGATTTATTCAATTGCATACTGAATGTCTGGATATAGAAACTAAATTAGAAAAATAATTCACACAATAGGTTGCCATGGATACATTTCCTGCTCATAATGAATAAACATGAATTATGTATCACAAATTTTTGTCTTAAGAACAACAAACAAACCTTCTTTTTTTCTTTCTTTTTTTTGTATTTTGTGCAAGATTTATTGTAGACAGAGAACTATGGGTCCCAAGAATGTTAGCAAGTACGGTAGCATAAAGCAACTGGAACCGCTTTCAGTTTGGTTTTTAAAGCAAACGGTGACAAGAGGAATCATTAATTAAGGTTAAGAGTGGTTTAATGTCTGTTTGTTTCACATCTTACTTCATTTACGTCTTTTTCTAAATGCTTTAATTTATTTGTAGATGCAAAAATATGATTATATTGTTGGAAATAGGTTATATTGGTAATTGGTAAAAAAAAATGTATGACTGGAACAGATTATTTGCATTTATATTAGCTCTTATTAGCTCTAATTACATTATTTCCTATTAAATCCGTATGCCAAGGTACCGCTGTATAACAAAAGCAGTGGGTGTGGCCTGTTGTAGGGGTTTTTAAGCATAGTTGCTCATCGTAAAATATCAGAAGATGTACGTACGGTGTGTTCAGCTGAACACTTTAGTGAACATTGTCTGAAGAAGAGTTTTACTACAGAGTGTACTGTATGTAACCTGGTTAGTGATTTGGGATGGACCCCGGCAGATGTGTTTTGGTAAAAAAATAAAACCTCAGTGACAGGTTGATGATGCGCCTTGTAATTGATCAGGAGAATATGATTGCGGGTCGGCGCTCATTTCTCTGATGAGTCCCAACAGACCTGTGTGTGTGTGTGTGTGTGTGTATGTGTGTGTGTGTGTTTATTGTGTTTGTACGTTTGTGTAGATATTAAGGGTGTTTTATTGAGTTGTGTGCCTGGGTTTTTCTCTTTGTAACCATGTTCTCCATTGATTGGTCTGAACGCTTTCGTTCTTAATGACATCACACACACACACACACACACACACACACACACACACACACACACACACACACACACACACACGTATCATTCTGAAGTTTTTTGCAGTGTCGATTCCAGACTGAAATCATGTTCGGAAATTGAAACACGATCACCAGACGTATGATGGGAGACGGGAAAAAAGAAAGGAACATAAATGGTCTTTACCTGTAAAAAGTTTTCTTTCCTTTGAGAGGAGCTCGTATGCTCATGGAGATGAGAGGGACGGGTTTTGCAAATACCTTAAATTAAAAATAAAAATAATCTAGGTGAGGTTTATTTAGAAACAGAAAAACACATTGATAGATTTCTTAAGGGCTTCTATTTATCCTTTCCATCATGTCACTTATTGTTAAAGGTTTAAAGAAACTTGCTTTCTTAATGTGAATCAGTGATTATTGTGCAGTTTACAGATCAGAAATTATGCATACTTTATTCAATGAAAGTTTCTGCACGTTCTCCGCATTTTCTCTGTCGTAGTCCACATGTCTTCTTCAGAGAGAACCGGCTGCACTTCAAGGCTGAAACGTCCTGCAGTTACGGTCTTTATATGTCAATTTGTAAATACAGTAGTTGTGAATATTTCTAGACTTTGCGTGGTGAAGCAAGTAGAATCTGGTAAAAACGAGAGAGGGAGCCTCGGGGGCCAGTCTGAGCCGAGACGCTTTTGTTCTTCAGAGACAGAATTGAACTCTGTGACCTCGCCATGTCTCAGTCCTGCAGGAGCATTTATAGAAATGAGAAATACCTCGAAACAATTCAGTTACGGCTCAATTTAGCACCGAGGACACAGGGGAAGAGGGAGAGAGAGAGAGAGAGAGAGAGAGAGAGAGAGATTAAAAGGAAGAGAAACAGGGAAGGAAGGAGCAAAAAAGAATGAAAGAAGTGACTAAAAAGGAGAGAGACAGACATTAAATGACACATAGACTTAAGAGACATAGGAAGACAGAAAGAGAGACAGATATAAAATGTGGCAAATAGTAACAAAAAAAGAAAGACAGAGACAGAGAGAGAGAGAGATACAGAGAGACAGATAAAGTGAAAGAGAGAATGAGACAGGGTCAGAAAGAGAGACAGAGGGAAAGACAGGCATAATGAGAATAAAGAGAGGGAGGCAGGAGGAAAGAGTGAAAGAGAAGTGAACATTGGTAATAAGATTAAGAGAATTCTTCCAGATTAAAATAGTCACCCTGTTTGATCTCGTTTATTTTTATAGCGAGTGTATTTAATAACTCACACTTCATTTAGAAACCAAGTGGAACGATTCATTTCACCTGAGGATCTTTAACCTTTTTATTAATGCCATAAAAAAATCCTAATAAAAGTGTTTCTATGACATGAAGGATCTTTATGGGAGACAACAACAGCCACCCATGTGTAGAAGCCCCATGCGTAGTTCTTCAGGGAACATCACAGCTGCAGAAGCTCGTCTAGCGTCTTTACTTTTAAAAATGTAGACACTAAAACACACCCATCCTCTATGGAACCCTTCAGGAAGCACGCTTTTCAACCTCAGCGTGAAAATATAAAACATCCTCTCTCTCTCTCTCTCTTTCAGCCTGAGAGTGTACTGGAGACAGGTCTGTGGAAGGTTCTTCTCCCCTCCAGCGCTGTCAGAGCCACGTCTGAACACACACAACCAAGTGCAAGAAGTGAAGAAAGAGGGAGCTGCATTTGGGACACAGCCGATCATCGCTCCATCTTCCTCCATCCAAGTTTTATGAGCAGTTTTGCCCCGACATTCTGCACCTGGAGGGGAAAAGAACCCCGCTGTCTCTCTGTGCGCCTCCGTGTTTCCACTCCAAAGCGAACAGTCGGACCAAAAAGTCACTGGTCAGTGTTTAGACTTTAAATCCTGGTTCAGGATTTATTTATAAAAAATAAATAATAAAATTGTAATTCAAAATTGAATGTTAAGTTGAATGTTTTTTTTTTTTTTTTTTACCTTTAATTAATTTTTTGTAATTTCTTTTATTTTGTTATTTATTTTACATTTCTCCAGTTTTCTGTCTTTTGCTGTGGTACGTTATTTAATTAATTGATCATCTTTGATGTGGAACGTTATTTAATTATATGATTTATTGGAAGTTTATTGGATGATTCATATTTAATTAGTCTATATAATTAATCATATAATTCATACATAATGAATCATCCAATGAATACATGATTAATATACTACAGAAAATATGGAGGGGAAATGGGTAAATGTAAATTAAATTAATGAATTAGCTTATTTATTTATGTTACAGTACATAGTTTTTTTATTTACATCATTTTCATAAAGTGGCAAAAAAACAAACACCTGCTACCTTATGACCCAGGAAATTTTAGACCAGTTCCTCTTACACTACATTCATCTGCTAACCACTGAACTTCCATATTTTTATTTATTAAATAGTGACGGGTACGTTAAAGCAGCTTAGGCACATCGCTAGAGATTCTGTGACAGCCTCATGTACCAGCTCACCAACTGTGCCTGCACTTTCCAACTGCCATAGCATTTTTAGGGGCCCCAAAAAGCTCCACTCAGGGGCCAGGACACTGGAGACTTCTTCCATACGTCTCCTCACAGATGAACAATTACACGTGATTTTTAATCCGTGTGTGTGGAGTGTACAGTGTACATGCGTTCGTGTATGAGCTGTTCCTATGGAAACGATAGCGTATCCGAGCGAGCGCATTAATATAAGCATGCCCTACTGTACTGTCAGAGCTGCTGTTATAGAGAAGTAATCAACACCTTCTGACCAATCAGAATGCAGGATTAAAGCAGCGCTCTGGTTAAAGCTGTTATTAAACCCACACTCTGATTTGAAGGTATTGGGGCTGGGTCATGTGACTAATCGGGGACCAATCAGGGCTGCATAAAGATGAGCATTTTATTCTCCATTCACGTATCTGGATTGTTCCTTTTACAACAGAAAAACAAATAAACTGAAGCTCACACACATAAACACACACACACACACACACACACACACACACACCATCAACCTCCCACACAGAATTGGTGACTTGGTTGCCATGGAGACATCGTATTTCTCGCAGAATTGGTGGTATTGATCGGCCAACAGGCGCGAACGACCGGGCAAGTGTAAGAAAGAAAAGGAACGTGTGTGTGTGTGTGTGTGTGTGTGTTATAAATCTTGCAGATCCATCCAGGGTATTTTTACACTTGAATTCTAGCATGCAGACATACATAATGTACACCCACCCACACACACACACACACACACACACAAGAACACACACGTTCCTTTTCGTGCGTGTTGCTGGCTTGTCATGTCAGATCTGTGTGGCGTGTTCTGACACTGCTGTCATTCCTCTGGTCTTTACTGCTCCTGTCACACGTTTGCCAGCTTTAATAATTTAACACACACACAGAGTTGAAAACCTCTAATGGGAAAAGTGTAAAGAATGATAAAAGTATTTCATTGTGTGGTTTTGGAATTGAGCGAGTTATTGAATACACTTGTTTGTGCGGTGTAAAGAAACGTAGCAGGGGAAAGAAAAAAAAAAGAAATTGACATTTTTATGAAGTCTGATGAAATTACAAAAGGATAAAAATATGAAATATGTGTTGTGATGCTAAACAATAGCAGAACTAAACACAACAACCAAGAAGTTAGCTTTGGTTTGCTAGTTAGCTGTTGCTTAGCAGGTTACTGATGTTAGCATAATATACGCAGTAATGTATCAAGTAAATCTCTACTTACTGTAACTACTACTTGTTAAGATCATGTCTGTTAGGTCATGCTCAGTAGGTTGACTAGTTAGCTTTTTCTTTGATTTACAAATTTAGCTTTATTTATTTAGCTTTTAAAGTTATAATTAATTCGCTACTTTTTTCTCTTTTTTTCTTGGGGTGGGTTAGTTTTTGCTTTTTAGATTTGTTTTTCCTTGCTACATTACATGCTAAATTAGCCTTTTACTGAGTAGGCAATCTCACTTGTGAATTATCATTTGCTCAATAAAATTTGGATCTTGCACTGTAGTTAGCTTTCACTCACAACCCTCACTTTAGGTTTAGTTTGCTACGGTAGGTCAATAGCTAGCTTTTGTTTACTAGTTTAGAAATACTTCCTAGGTGTGTACTTCATGTTTGATTAGCTTTTACATGGGGTCATTCCTGTGTTCTCAGAGCCCTGAAAAATATATTAGGTTCAGGGTGCTTTATTTCCATGGCCCTATGTTCCCAGGTTCAGTATTTCCAGGGCCCTATATTTGTAGGGTCCTATATTTTCACTGTTCTATCTTCCCAACATCAATATTCCCAGTGCTTTATGTTTTCAGGGTCCTATGTTCCCAGGGCCCTTTTTTGTCAGGGTCCTATATTTTCACGGCCCTATGTTCTCAGTGTCAATATTCCCAGCTCTATATTATCAGGGTCCTATATTGTTGGGGTCATACATATTATCCCCCATGTTCCCAGGGTCAGTATTCCTAGGGCCCTTAATTCTAACCATCCTACTGTATGTTCCCAGGGCCAATATTCCCAGAGCTCTATGGTCTCAGGCTCCAATTTTCCCAAGTCACATATTCTCAGGGCCCTATGTTGCCAGAGTCCTATGGTCCCCAGATTTATATGGCACATATTGGGAGCATAAAAAGAGTCCCATGTTCCCAGGACCCTATGTCTCACAGTTCTAGGGTCCTATGTTCTCAGGATTATAAGTTACCCTGGACTGTAAATGTAAAAATAATGTAAACTTTAAAATTATGTTTCCCAGGTTTCTATTTGTTTGGTGAAATTCTTTCATCTAAAACCACATAACATGATAACCATTAGTTTTGTTGTTTTGAAGCTTTGCTCCTATAAAATAAACGGGATAATATTCAGAAAACAGTTTATCTTTAAATATGTCGTAATGGTCTTACCATTATCAAAAAATGTAACTAGAGAACATGGGGCCCTGGGAACAGGTATACTTCCCTCACATGCTATGGTTAAGTTTCATTCAGCAGATTAGCTCACTTGCTAGTTAGAGTGTACATGTTCACTATTCACTCTTAAGTTAGCTTGTGATTGTTTGGTTAACTTGAACTGTTACTTTCCACTACATTCTGCTCAGTAAGTTAGCTGTCACTCAGTGGGTTAGGCTCTTGGGCTAGGAAAGTTAGCATGAGGTTGTCGTACTGTAGATCTGTCTTCAGACATTAGTTGCCTTTTTGTTTATTAGCTTGCATATTATACTGTGTATACTGAATTTTTATATAGCTTTAGCATATTTAGCATAGCTTTGTTTTCTGGTTGTGTTTTGTGGACTAGAGATAGCTTTCCCTCAGTAGTTTCATTTTGCTTATACAGTAAGTTAGCATTCAACAGCTGGTACTGTAGGTTTCTTTTTTCCAGGTTCTGAGCAAAGTGCTAGCAATGAACCACAATGCTAACACGAGAAAGTGAAGTAAACTCATATCTAATTATTCAACGTCCATTCTTACACCTTAAAATCTTCTCTCGTGGACAGAAGGAACGTTTTCAGGACAAAGTCAAGTGTCTTCCTCCATCAGTACACATCCCTTATCAGTCACTCTGTAGCGCTTTGTTTGGGACAAAGTGTGTGTTCTCTCTCTCTCTCTCTCTCTCTCTCTCTCTCTCTCTCTCTCTCTCTCTCGACTACACAAGAAGCTGCTCTGTGCACTCACACGGTTCCATCTATTGTGTGTGTGTTTGTGTGTGTTCATACAGGTGTGCGTGAGCATGTTTTCTTCATTCTTTCTCCCTTATTTTTTGTTCATTCTTTCTTCAGCTCAAGGTTGCAGGCTCTCCATTTGAACACGGTGCGTTTCAAGTCGCCGCGGCCGCCTTTAAAAACGAGCGGCCAACCTTGACACAAAATCAATAGGAGGCAAACTCTTTGAAGAATCACAAATGTAATAAGCGCTGGTGCTCTCCGGCTGGAGCCAGGTGCATGCTGGGATATGCCACAGAGACGCGCATTCTGTGATTCATTTGGAAACACAAGTGGGTACAACACAAACAAACACACACACACACACACAAACACACATGCACAAGAAAGTTCATAAAGGAAAAAAGTTCACAAAAGGAAAATCTGTTTGGTAATTGGTTAGAATGTTTAGCTTTTTAATTTGCTTGTTTATTAATTTGCTTCATTTGTTAATTTGTTTATTTTTTAGTAAAACTATTTGTTTGCTTTTGTATTAATTAATTGTGTATTTAAACACAATAATAAGAAACATGTTTATTTGTTTTATTAGTTTATATTTTCATTCTTATTTAATCAACTTATTTATCACCACGCATCAAATATTATACTTTTTTTTGTAATATACTGTCACTTTGATTGCTTGTTTGTTTGTTGCTGTACGTTTCACACAAATTCTTTATGACTTTTAACAAGTCAGTGAAAAGCAATTAGCATTCAGGGCATTTATTCTCTCACACTGCACGATTTCAGTCTGTAATAACAACTGAAAGAACTAGAATAACTAGAAACGGATAAAAAGTGTGATGTGTTATTATTTACTAAGTTAAAAATTGTAATCTTACACAATAACTGTGGTATAAGTTTTGTAAAACACTTCACAGAATGCTGCTAGAGGAAAAATAATCAACATCAGGGTTTCATCGCCGCGCTCTGTCCTTAATTAATTTTCCTTTTTTATTCTTCACGTGTCACTGCTCAGCGTGAATCAGTGTGTAACCTGGTGATTCGTGTCCACGTCCTAGACGGACTCTTCATTTCACGCCGCTGTGTCTAGGTCCCTACAGAACACAAAGAGCTTGCTGGAACTGAAACACGCACGGACGATCACGGACATTTGTTTTGTTTAGCGTGATTTTCCATCGCCGTCTCTTTCAGGAGTCTTCCTTCACTTAGGTTTTCCCCAGAGTTCCACATGTGTGGAGTAAAGAACGAGCAAACCTTTTAACTTGTACAAACAGAGGACACAGAGCATGTCCCTCAATCTGGTCTGACATAAACCAGAAAGAGAGAGAGAGAGAGAGTATCAGTTCATTCTGGCGTGAACAAAATACATTTTGGAAAAATGAAAGCTTCATAATTATTTGTGAGAATAATTACCATGGCTCTAAATACAGCAGTTCAAGAATGATCACTGTGGTTCTAGAATCCAGTAATACAGCATAGTATGATGTGTTTTGCAAACACCATTTATAATTGACATATTATAATTTGTTTGTTTCTCCACCAACACATAACCTTTTTCGCCTGGCAGAACTAACTAACTGCGATTGGTGGAGATGGCAACTGACAGTTAGTGTAATTAACAGGGGTGAAAGTACGTAGTTTTAAATTATTATCGGTACTATGTAGCTAAAAGGTGAGGAGAATAAGCCATGAAGATGGTGGACAGTCCTGAGAAACTTACGACATTTCCTTTATATTTCCACTTATTCCAAATAATCCCAATTAGTGTTAAATGGAAAGTTTGTGAGCTATGTAGGATGTTGCACTCACCAAGTAGTGCTCTTGTTCAGGGGTTAGAGAGAGATTCAGGATTCAGTCTTGTGTTAGCTACAAAGTTAGATTCATAACTCACCTTGGGCATGAATCATGAGTATTATCCAGTTTATTTTATTGGAACCAGGCTTCAAAACTTTTTCAGCACAACAAAACCAATTGTTCTCATTCAAAAGAATTTGATCAAAGAAATAGAGAGCTGGGGAGTTTTTTTTTTTTTTTTTTCAAATTTTTATTATGTGTTATACAGTATATACCAGGGGAATATACAACCTTGGGAGCATAGCGATGACCTGAAAAAAAAAATGCTGCTAATCTCTTATCAGCACAGTAAATATAACAAATATTAATTAATGAAAATCAAATCAACCTTTATTTATTTATTTTTTTGGAACATTTTCACAGAAGTGAAAGCTTGAACTAGGTTTTCATAGCGTAGTCTAATAACATGCATGTGAGCACTGCTCTGCAACATTTCCTCAGAAACTATTACTCCTATGTCTTACTGCCACTCTAATCTATCATACAAGCTAGATTTACAGTATATTTACTTTTAAGCATTTGGCAGACATCCTTATCCAGAGTGACTTATATACTTGGCAAAAAAAGAAACGCCCCTTTTTCAGGACTGTGTATTTCAACAATAATGTTGTAAAAATCCAAATAACTTTACAGA
>JAQMYI010000038.1:1820390-1831524 GCA_030014275.1 Clariallabes melas | reverse complement strand
TATCGGCCGATACCCTGAGCCCAAGTATCGGAATCGGTATCGGGAGGGAAAAAATGGTATCGGAACATCTCTAGTAATATAGACACATGATCCAATAAATCATTGGACAATTAAGAGCTCTTTATGCTATACTTGTTTATTTTTGCTGAAGACAAATATACTTTGACTAAGATTTTTTTCCCCACAAAACAGGGAAAATACTTTAAACGTTTGTTAAGTTCTCTACAAAGAAAATTCTTAGAACAGTTGAAGGTCCTTTTGAGGTTTATTAAGAACAC
Organism: Clariallabes melas; assembly: GCA_030014275.1. Classification (NCBI taxonomy): domain Eukaryota; kingdom Metazoa; phylum Chordata; class Actinopteri; order Siluriformes; family Clariidae; genus Clariallabes; species Clariallabes melas. Next base: position 1,831,246 of record JAQMYI010000038.1, on the reverse strand, counting down.
TGTTTTCTTAGCAGGTCACCTGGCTTTTTGACTTCTTTAGTAGAAATTTTTATTTTGTCTCTGAAATGTTTATATACATAAAGAATGGGAGAAATAAATGGAATTAAGGTCATCAGAAAAGCTAGAGGTCAATAACGTGTGTTATTGAACCTGTAAGGTTCCACTATCATACAGCAAATATTTGCGCTGAACTCTCAGAACAATGACGTCCAATCAATGGGATATGTATTAGGAAACAGTGTCCTAACACACACACACACACACACACACACACACACACACACACACACACACACACACACACTAAATTAAATATGTATGAGTCCAAAGTGTTGGATATTCAGATGATCCATGCTGAATGTTAGTTCTGTCCCATCCAAGCATCAGCTGCCACAATTCAATAATTATTATTGATTTGCTTACCGACTGTCAATCTCAGGTCTGAGAGAGAGAGAGAGAGAGAGAGAGAGAGAGAATTAGATAGAGGTGTGATGGACAGAGAGAGGATTGGATGGTCCCTTTTTCCAACATGGAAGTCTCATCTCTAAAATGAGGCGAGATGAGATGGCGCAGGCGGATAAGGGTAATTGATGATTGTTTCAGCATTGAGAGGATGGAAGGAAAAAAAGACCTCGGAGAGAATGAAGAAGAGAAAAAACAGGGGGGAGGAGTAAGAGGAGAGTCAGGAGGAGGAGGAGGAGGAGAGGGTCAGAAAACGAGAGAGGAATGAAAGAAAAGCTTTGCGGCCGGCGTCCTCCTCCGCCGAGTCCGGCTATAGGCTTTACATCTGGGCTCGGCTTCAAAGTCCAGAAAAACAAATATGCAGGACCTTTAGATTAAAATGTCAGCGTGCAGCAGGCATTGATTTCCTCCTGAGCTCAGAGTGAGGAGACGTGCAGCGCCCGGTGCCGTATAGAACCGGCTTTAATGGCGTCGTTATAAAAATCCGAGATCCGAGAGGATGAAATTCTCAAAGCATTCGGGCGATCCTGTGAATTAAACGCAAGCTGCTTTTGGGGAAAAGTCAACATGTGGAGAAAAAGAGAGGATAAAGAGACATAACCTTCACTTATCAGAAATGCTTTCAGGTAGAACCTATTTAGGATGTTTAGAACGCTTATATATCTGATGGACAATTTTTTTCATTGAAAAGGTTAAGTCTAAAATCTTCCACTGTGTTTTATTTGTTTTGGAGAAACTCACAAAACTTATACGTGAAAGTGTTTTTGTTTGTTTGTTTGTTTACCTTTCCGACAGAATTCCAAGTAGAACCCATTTAGGAAACAAATGACCCTTGATTGTCCTACAAATTACCCTAATTAGAACATTTGCAAGTTAATAAAAAAACAAATATATAATTTATTACTAAATTAAAAATTTTATAAATTTCTTTGGGATGGCGGCACGGTGGTGTAGTGGGTAGCACTGTCGCCTTGCACCTCCAGGGTCCGGGTTCAATTCCCGGCCAGGCTCCCGGCCAGATTGTTCCTCTAGGACACCACTTACAGTAAAGGTCCCAAAGAGAACCATACAACAGAATGTTTCCTGATCAGAAAGTCTTCCAACTAGAACATTTTTAATCCATCTGGAAGAACTCCTGAAGGTACTACGGAAGTCTCTACAAGTGTGTTTTCTATGCTGCGTAAGTTCCAAGTAATACCTGTTAAAGAAGCTAATAACCATTAATTATCCAATCAGTTAACGATTACAGTGCATTTTAAAGTCGAACCCTTGTAAGTTCACAGCAGAACCATATAGGAGACCTTTTTACAATATGTTCTGCATACTGCTCTACAACCGAGCATTTTCCTATCAGGAAAAAAAATCCAATTTGAACCCTATTGAGAGCTTTTTTTTTAATGTTTAAATGGTACATGGTTGTTTTAGCTGTGTGGTTCTCCATAAAAATAATCTGCATTAGTGTTTTGCTTTGAGAGAACTTCTGAAACATAATTTAGCCTAAAACATTTCACTATCCAAAGAAACCTGTTAATGCTTTTCCATGTCACCACAGTGAACCAATCTGTTCCACACACAACCTAGCACAACCTGCCCACTTAATTATCCAGGCTTGGGACTAGTGGGACTTGCATCCAGTGAGTGGGGACTGGGAATCAAACCTGGGTCTTTCACATGGCAGACAAGGAACTAGCACTAATCCACCAAATAGTAGAACCCTATATATACAGTAAGGTGTAATTTAAACAGTAGAGTATAAAAGACAGAACTAATATAATATTATGCTTATACAATCCTTATGGGTTCTTTCAATTTTAAAATGTACTGTATGTGTAGAACCACAGAATCGTTATCAGAAACCACTACCAAATATAAACTTTTTAAGGAAAAAACAACAGCAAAAGCCATAACTGTCAAAATAACCATTTGACAAACATGTTGTACATTGTATAAATTGTCTGTGGTTGTTGCTTAAGCTTAAAGTTTCAATGCATCCCTAAACCTTTAAGGAACCCTAAAGGAATAGTATAAAATAAGAGTTAATAAGATTATGAAAAAGTTAATAATTATGGATAAGTTGCAGTATCATGAACATACCCATAAGTACATACAGTCTCATGTCAAAGAATGATCTATCATTCTTTGATTAATAGGTATTTAACAGTTAGAATGTAGTGACAGTTATTTGAAGAAAGAAAGGTAGTGAAGGAGGAGGGGTTCTACGGTGGAAATCTCAGTGTGAAGCAGGATGTCATGAGACTCTGCAGATTGGTGAGATTGCTCCTCTCGGCTCTCCGTCCTGAGCTAATGGAGAGCCTCTCTTTCTGTGCACAAATCCAATTAAAGCAGGAGATTTGGTGTTGATAAATGCCTTCCATCTACACAGCACAGCACAGATCCTTCATTTCTAAATATATATTACCACTCGTTCCATCGAGAGAAGAACCCGGACTCTCTGAAGACAAAAAAGCAGCTTGGTGTGATTGGGTGGTTGAGAGGAATGTCTCAGGTTGTGTTATGTCATTACGTGTGAACTGTTTGGAAGAGGAATGTTATCCCAAAAGTGGAAACCTGTTTCATTTTCAACCGGGTTTATAACGAAGAATTTTGTGAAGAGTTTGCACTTTAACTTCAGCATGCTTTATCCTGGTTAAATCCGGGGACTACCCCTAAATGTTTTTTTGGGGAGTTGGGACAAAACCAGAGAACACAGAGAAAACCTAACTGATCACAGGGAGAAGAGAAGAAACGCAGACACTAAGTTGAGCTCAGGAAAGAACCAGAGAGTCTGAAACTACCATTACTGTTGGTCCATTAAGCCTGGATGTATCATGTGCATGTATCCTGTATAATTTAAAACAAACAGGCTATGCTAGAATGTTATAGTTTTTTCTTTTTCAGTTTGGGAACTTATAAAGGTAGATCAGCTACAACTACAAGAGTATTAAAGAAGAACATTTCAATTACAGGGCTGAAGCAGGAATGGGGAGGGGGATCAAACATCCATCTTGATGCATTGTCGCAAGAACCCTGAATCATGGAGCAGGCTCTGGACTCCACTGGAGGAAGAAGAAGAAGAAGAAAAATAAAAGAAATATATTTTGGTGACAGAAGTTTCCAGAGTCAAACAGTTTTAGTTCAGTAGGATGTGGGGTTTAATCAAATAAGTCAAATAAATATCAATAGTGTTGCACAGCATTGCACCTATTGCAGATCTTAATATTACATATACTGTATTTTATTGCACAGTGAAGAGAACATTTTAACTGTTCATGAGGTAAATTGCCTGGTGGGAAAAAGCTGTTCTTGTACCTGACTGTCCTGGTGTTCGGTACTCTGTAGCGCCGGCCAGATGGCAAAAGTTCGAAGAAAAGGTGGCTTGAATGTGAGGGGTCCAAAGTGATTTTCTGAGCCCTTTTCTTCACTCTGGATATATATGTACAGTTCTTGCAGGGTGGACAGGGGAGCGTTGATAATCCTTTCAGCAGTCTGAACTATCCTTTGTAGTCTTCTGGTGTCTGATTTTGTAGCTGAGCCAAACCAGACAGTTATTGAAGTGCACAGGACAGATTCAATGACAGCTGAGTAGAACTGTATGAGCAGCTCCTGTGGCAGGTTGAACTTCTTTAGCTGGCAGGAAATACAACCTCTGCTGGGTCTTTTTAACAGTGGAGTCAGTGTGATTGTCCCATCTTAGGTCCTGAGAGATAATGGTGCCCAGAAATCGGAATGACTCCACTGCTTCTACAGTGCTGTTCATGATGGTGAGTGGGGAGGAGTGCAGCAGGCTTTCTCCTAAAGTCTACAATCATTTCCACTGTTTTGAGTGTGTTCAGTTGCAGGTTGTTGTGACTGCACCATACAGCCAGCTGCTCAACATCGCTTCCATATGCAGACTCGTCATCGTCCTTGCTGAGGCTGATGATTGTAGTGTCATCTGCAAATTTTGGGAGCTTGACAGAGGGGTCTGTAGAGGTGCAGTCATTTGTGTAACGAGAGAGTGGGGAGAGAACGCATCCCTGGGGCTGTTGGACATGAATTTACCCAGTCTCACAAGCTTTTGTCTGTCTGTCAGAAAGCTGGTGATGCACTGACAGATAGAGCTACAGTAGGAACAGAGAGCTGGGTTAGTTTGGTCTGGAGCAGTTCTGGGATGATCGTATTAAAAGCTGTCATGAAATCCACAAACAAGACCCTCACATATGTTCCTGGTTTGTCCAGATGTTGCAGGATGAAATGCAGTCCCATGTTAACTGCATCATCCACAAACCTGTTTGCTCTACAGTATAAGCAAACTGCAGGGGGTCAAGTAAGGGTCTAGTGATGTCCTTTAGATAAGCCAACACAAGTCTTTCAAATGACTTCATGAGCACAGATGTTAGGGCAACTGGTCTATAGTCTTGTGATTTTATTTATGTATTTTTTTTTTTTGGAATGGGGATGCTTGTGGAGCGTTTGAAGCAGGAAGGAACTTCACACAGCTCCAGTGATCTGTTAAAAATCTGTGTGAAGATGGGGGCGAGTCGGTCAGCACAGAATTTCAGACAGGCTGGTGTAATGCCATCTGGGCCTGGAGATTTCCTTCTCTTACATCCTTTTCACAGACCTGAAGTGCGGGGGGGCTGAAGTGCCAATGGTGGTGTAGAGACATGGTCAGGACAGGTGTGTGGTGGGAGTTCAGGAGTTTCAAATCTACAGTAGAACTCATTATAGTCATCAACCAGATTTCCTGCACAGTTGGAGGATGGTGTCTAGTTTGTGATGGTTTTTAGGCTTTTCCACACTGAAGCAGGGTCATTTGCAGAAAACTGGTTTTCCAGCTTTACAGAGTAGCTCCTCTTAGCCACTCTGTCATTGTTGTATGTTAAATAAGTCCTGGTAGGGATGCACATATCCTCGTAAGAACGTTTATATGATGTTACAGAATCTGTGAGCTCATCCAGATTGGAGGCAGCTGCTTCAAAAACACTCCAATCAGTGCAGTCAAAACAGGCCTGTAGTTTCTGCTCTGCTTCGCTGGTCCATTTCTTTACAGTCTTTACAGTCCTTACTACAGGCTTAGCAGATTTAAGTTTTTGTCTGTAGGTCGGGTGAAGATGAACCAGGCAGTGGTCAGAAAGTCCTAAAGCTGCTCTGGGCATGAAGCGATAGGCATCCATTATTGCAGTGTAGCAGTGATCCAAAATATTTGTGTCTCTGGTGGGGCATTTGATGTGCTGTTTGAATTTCGGCAGTTCAAGTGTGAGTTTTGCTTTGTTAAAATCACCAAGAATACACAGAACACAGAACAGAGATCAGTTGATGTATTCTGATCAGCTAGCTGTTCCAGCACCCTCATCAGAATAAACCAGGTAAACTCGTGCGGCAAATAGAAAGGCTTAAAGTTGATAAAGAATGCTTCTAGATGGGAACTGTTATTTTGATGACTGCTAACCACGAGTCTTGAACCTCAAGATATTCCTGAGTGTGTTCTGGCTCTCACAGGAATACACACTCAAAACAAAAGCACTCCGAACCTAAGTGTGGATGTTCACCACTGCCTTGAAAGTAATTCTGCACTATCCAGGAACCAAGTGAGATCATACCATGAAAGGGAAAAAATGCACCCAGCATTTCAGATTCTTTTTTTGTAGATCCTCTATGGAAGGGTTCTTGCTGAAACCCCTTTCTGAAGTGTGCATGCATTTCTTTAAAGGACTAAGGCCAAGCGCTGTTATATATCCATGGTTAAACTTCAACAACTTATCACAGCAATCATTTTGTTTCTCCTGTTTTGGATTATACCAGATTATAGCACAGCTCTCCTGAGCTCTCAGATCTGCTAATCTGTCTATAATGGCAGTTCTGCAAATTACAGGTTTACATTACTAAACGTGTTGTAATACATTATCAGTTCCATAATAGCAGGTCATTTATATAATTGTTACCATAATAACAGGTAAGTTAAATCATCTTTTCCATAGTACCAGGTCATTTCAATCATTGTTTCCATAGTAACACATCATTCACATCATCATTTCAATAGTGAAGGGTCATTACATTCATGTTTCCATAATATCAGGTCATGACCATCATTGTTTCTATAGTGGCATGCCACTTTTTTCAAGGTTTTCATAGTAACAGGTAAATGATGTAATATTTTCCATAGTAACAAGTCATTCACATCATTGTTTCCATAGTAACAGGTCATTTGCATGAACATTTCCCTGGTAACAGGTAATTTACAGAGGCTTGGCAGCAAACAGATAAAAAAGTTTGTGGATGTAAAATGTCTGTGGATGCCATTTATTAATAAAGACTCAACTTTGCCAAACTGCTGTGGTGTAAGAAGAATGAAACACGTTTGGAATTGATGTTTTTGGTAAATAAACAACCACTTTGTAATAAGGTTCGCATCACACCATGGACGATTTCCTATTTCCATTTTAATATAGTGTTATAAAGAACTTTCAAGGCTATGCTGAACATCATCTACATCAAGGTTCTGAGCGCTTTTGTTTTGAGTGTGTATTCCTGTGAGAGCCAGGACACACTCAGGAACACCTTGAGGTTCACGATTCGTGGCTGGCGGTCATCAAAATAACCATAAATATCAGGGAAGAGACGAGAGGAGTCAAATCCGGGCATTTTATACGAGCTTCTGCGGTTGCTCCACTGCTCTTGCAATCAGAAATCATCCACTATCTTTCCTCTACCCTTGGAAAGCCTCATCCATTTCTCCATTGGACACCGTCAAGGGCCGATCCCACTATCTGATGTCGAGGCCTCTGGTTATTAATAAACGTCAGGCAGAATTGATGTATTTTCCCTCTGGAAGGATCCATGGCTCAGGGGGAGATGTATCGTTATGCGTAGGAATGCACAGAAACCTAAGGGTTTCTTAGTAAAAGCTTTCCATCATTACTCTGGAGTCTTGTGCTGGAAATGCATATTTATTTTTTGTGCGCAAGAGAAAGAGAGAGGGAGAGAGAGTGGGAGAGAGAAATCACTCTCGTCATTTATTGGGACACCTTTTTAGTTCTCACTACAAAAGCCAGCGCCACGGGTCTTCTGGAGAATTAAATTTAACAGGCTCCAAATAAAAAATGACTCATCTGTATGTTTTAAGAGCAATATGTAATAAAGCTCTCTTGCATGACTTCTTCTTTTTTGATACCATTCATCAAATATCGAGGGGAATTAAAGTGCCTCCTGCTCATTCTGTGTCATCAGAAGAATGCTCAGAGGGTTAGGAGTGTATCTGACCTCAGAGAAGAAACGTTAGTGTGACGTTAATGGAGGAAGGACAGAAGGAAGAAAACATCCTGTGTTGTGCTTTTACAGGAAAATAATCAACAACCTGATAGTCAGATTATTTTCTGTTACCACACCAAGTGATTTATTCTTTGCACACCACACTGAGTACATGATTTACTTAATTAACAATGATCTTGTAGAAGATCCAGCACACCCACTAATGTTCTCACTTACGGTATAGCAGCTACAAATGTCTGCTCCATCACTAGATATTATTTTCTCTTTAAAAACAAATGCTCAAAGGAACCACAAAACTTTTCTATGTCAGAAAAGTTACAGCTTTACCTCTGAAGGTTACAAGGCGTTAACGCTGGAAATGCATTTCATGTTACAGAAGCATCATCTTACTTTGAGGAAACACATGCATTTTTTATTTAATTACTATATGATATATCGGGACCATGATAACTTAAGATCCAACTAAAGATTCTTAGCTAACTTCAGGATTCATTTGGGTAATTAGAATTTTTTGCTTGATTTTTATTCTTTCTTCACCCTGTTTCTTTAATTTATTGGTGAAAGATAAATCTGTCTTGGAAATTTATAATAATTAGTTTGATCAAGCTGGAGTAATTTATATTTGTGTTAGTGTTTGCTTTAATCATTAATCAGAGAATGTAATACTGAATATCATTTCCTACAAAGACTGTGGGTCTTGTGAGAAGAGATGGAGAAGCTTCTGATCATAATTTGTTGGGTAAAAAAAAAAACACAGAAGCGATGAAGACGATGAGCGATGAAGAGGTAGGTAGAGACCTTCTTTCCACAGTGAGTCAATAATCAATGAATCATTAACAGGAGAGTGCATTTTCATTTTCAGGGGTTTAGCGGACCCTATCCCATTCTTCACCAGATCATAACTCTTTTACACCCAACACCTTTCTCGTTATAGAGTCGGACTGGAATTTGCCGGGATCATTCTGGGCACGCTGATATTCATCGACTGCCTGGACGCTTGGGTGCCTCTTTTTAAGAAGCTCTGATGTTGGGCTCGTAATAATACCGGGCTCTTTTTCATCAGGCCAAGAGCTTCTTGTCATGAATGGCATTTTTGAAGACGATGGCCATGAGGATTATTTGGAAAATGGAGTCATTTGTGGAAATTCCATTTTCCACTTCTGTCTGGATGTCGGATCTGGGAAAGCTGATTAAATCAATTATTAATTTTCCCCATTAAAGCCTTGTTGTGTCCTGAAGGAAAGGAGTGTGGAGTCTTACAGGCTTAAATCCACATGAATCCCAAACCATATATATATAAACTATATATATATATATAGTACATTTATAGATATAGATTCATTTATCTTCTATACTGCTTATCCTGTATACTCCCATGAGACTTTGGGCACTAAGCAGGGTGTCAATTCATCTCAGGGCACACATGCACACTCTACGGTATACATACTGTAATGTAAACTAGCATGTGTTATTCCCTCTGTTCACAAAGATGCTCATAAAAATTGTGTCCTTTTCTATTTTTCAGGTCAACAAGCTGTATTGTTCGTGACATTTTTTTTTAGACTTTTAGAGTCATTTATTGTGTAATCGTTCTTTGTGCTGTAGAGTGTTTCCTGTGGCGGACCATCTCGTTATCATAATCTCTCGCTGATTATTGATTTTTGATTACAGATGCATTGGCTTCTGCAGACGCGGGGAGGTTGGACGTGGGGCCTGAGGCCTGGGCTGCATATTGATGAGTGTCACTCAGTTCTCTATCTCCTGAGTGGTGGTATACGGTGGCCTGCAAGCTCAAAATGAGGCAACGAAATAAAAACATGGAGGGAGAAAAACTAAAATCACAACAAACATATGTGAAACCACAGAAACATTTGAACATGATCTCAAAACAGGAAGTGGCTGTCCTTAGTGAACATCACACACGTTAGTCTGAGGCCCTGTCCACAATACAGATATTACTAGACAGGTTTTTACACTTTCAATGGTAACATGGTATATCTCAATCACATGAAAACTCTGGCTGATTCAGTTTTTTTACATAAAAAATATGAAATATCACATGGAATTATGTACTTAAATGGATAATTATTTTTGTTACCTGGAACTCAAATACAATGTAAGGGTTGTGGGACAGAATTATTTTTAAGAAATAAAGTAGAAAAATTTCAGTTTTTAAAAATACCTGGCTACATGTGGACATGGCCTCAGAGACAGTGCAGAATTCTAGCAGCTAAAAGATAACATTAGCTTGTACATACAGTATATACTGATCCTGTGCTCTAATTTATTATGGAGGCTGTCTCATTCAATAGACTATAATAAAATCCTCACTATAATAAAGACATTTTTGCCCAGCTAACTATAAAACTACCTTTTCTAATTATTAGTCATGTGATAAACCATGTCCAATCAGCCGCAAGCATGTGATGGTTAATTAGACCCTGCCCTGCCTTTTCCGTTTCAGTCATCAGCTCAGGTCGTAGTTAGCCATGTACAGAAATGAGTTCCCTTGTGTCCTGAGCCTTGTTTTAACATGGAAGGGAACAAAAAATATCCAAATACCCAAGCAGGTTTAATAGGATTTAAAAAATTCACTACAGCTTCTGCTTCCATTCCAGGCATGTGATGCAAAACCACAAATGCCAGGAGTCAGCAGTGCAATTTTTTTTAGGTCCACTTATGCTGTGCTGTTGTGTTTTTGCTGACTTCAGCTCCTTTGAGTCGTAATTGAGTTCAGAAAAAGGGGGAGGTTAGAAGGTTCGACACCCTGCCACTCGATAGACACTACATTTAGAGCAGTAACAAAAGATTTATCTGAGAGTTCCTGTTTACATGCATATACTGTAGGTTTACAGGAGTTTTGGAAATGATAATGAAGATGAAGCTTCGCAAACAAAAAAAGAAGTCTTCTTTAAATGTCAATTGCTTTATTTTGCCTTCATTCAACCGGAAATGTCATCATAAGTACCAGTTTGACTTGAACGTACCTCCTATTGTAGTTACATATTAAATATAAAAATATAGGTTATGTAGATTTGCTTAAACTTTGTGTAAAGTTAGGCTGAGTCCCAATTCTATTTTCTACCCCTTCCCCTACCCCTCGCCCCTTCCCCTTGTCCCTTGAAACGAAGTGGAAAGGGGAA
>JAQMYI010000038.1:1716326-1735897 GCA_030014275.1 Clariallabes melas | reverse complement strand
GTGTGTGTGTGTGTGTGTGTGTGTGTGTGTGTGTGTGAGAGAGAGAGAGAGAGAGAGAGAGAGAGAGAGAAAGTTTGGGATATATTAATTTACCGCATTTAACGGTCCTTTACACACACACACAAACACACACACACAAACAAACAAACACACACACACAAACACACTCATGCGTTAGTGTAGCTATTATTATGGTGACCTTGATCCACATTTATTTGCATTAATCAATAAACTGTGTGTGAGCTCTCAGCATCCCCTCGCGTTTACTCTCTCCACTAAACACCGACATCTTTTATTTCATTTACTGTGTTTTTTTTTTTTTTTACTTTTTTCATGTGCATTAATGTGTCCATGTTGCTTCTGGATCAATGTGGAATGAGCAAAGATGGTAAAGGAGGTATTTTGCTGGTGTTTTTATGTTTTCATTCCTTTTGCTTTTATTAGATTTTTTTATGTGATTTTATTTGTTTTATATATTATTTTATATATTATTTTATATATTATTTATAACCTTCATGAAAATAAAGTAAGCCTTGTATTTATGCTCTAGTGATATATTGGAGTAAGATTAAAGCAACAAAAGTTGTTCATTCAAGCCTAGGCGACTTCCTGTAGCTACTAGTTTGCTTGCTTGTATCCAAGGTTATGTTTGGAAAGTGAACGAGAATTTATAACTGATGTCAGTTTCACAAAGTCACTCTCCATTTCAGATCTGTTTTATAGAAATCTATTAAGTTATTCATCTATTCATTTCACACTTATTCATTTTATAGTCATAAATTAAAAACAGCAATTTTAAAACATTCATAAATTTTTCATTATTTTTGAATATTGCGTTACATTAAGCATAATTTTGCTCTTTCTAAGAATAGAGAATAGTTTTAATCATGGGGCATGCTGGATAGATAAATAAATAAATAAATAAATAAATAAATACGCCATCAGAGACAGTTTCATTATGCGTTTAAAATGCTTTCTCTCTCTCTCTCTCTCTCTCTCTCTCTCTCTCCCACACACACACACACACACACAGATTTTTATCTGAATCCAAAGTCAATCCCATCACAGGCCAACTGTATTTTTTCTGTTTTCTGTTTCACACCCTGGAGTCCAGCAGTTCTTAGGCAGCAGGTTGTAAAAGTTTGAGATTTTTCTGTCTGTGATTTTTTCCTCTAGTTTTCTGTAAATGATTTGCACGTGAACTGAGCAGTGATGAGCAGGGGCATTTAAAAATAGAATAAATAACACGGAATGAAGGAATGTAGGCTACGTTCCAAAAACACATACTGAACTACAGAGCAGGTGAAATGAATACATCTGCAGCGGTGCTGTTTAGGAACCTAAAGCAGGATGGAGATTGAGCTATTTCAGGATTCTTTCAGCTGTGTGTGATTTACAGACTGAGCTGATTACAACTTTATCTCTTTTACACCAGTTAATATTTGGCTACAGTTAATAAGTGGCGACATTCAGAGCTACACAAAGTTTCCCTCAACACTCTCACAAATAAAGGAACCAAACTGGACTTTTCTAAAGGTACACCACACACACACTGTGAGCTCATAGATATTCACTAAAGGAACAAAACATCTAGCATCTAACAATCTAGCAACAAGCAAAAGTACAGCTTTTCGAAAATATCCTTTTTGGGGTTTTTGATTTATCTTATTCTGTTTTTTGCTTCAAGGGCAGATCCAGATATGGGGTAGCAAAAATAGGAGGGCTCAGGGGTGGCACCAACTAATGATCTAGCTTACTGGTTCTTAGACAGTTCCGGTGTTCCTGCCAGGTCCAAGGTCATTTTCTTTTACTTTGTCATTTTGCTGCAATTCCATGTTATTAAACTTATTCCAGTTAAGGTTTTGTAGTTGTTGCCATTATTATTATTATTATTATTATTATTATTATTATTATTATTATTATTAATGGAATGGAATGAATTGTAGTAAAGTTGTAATAAAGTGGCCATTAATGAATATCAGTGATGATATCAATGAAGATAAGTAAAAAAAATAAAATAAAAAAAAAGTCAAAGGTAGATAAATAAATAAATAAATAAATAAAACCCATTTAAGCTTGGACCTGATGTGCCTTTTGGAGGAATGTTCAGGAGTAAAAACCTTCACAGCAATAATAAAAAGTCATATTATTGAATGAATGCAATAATACTCATACCTGTCTCATATCGAAATAATGTGTAAAAAGGTAAAAAGGTGTGTGTGCTGAATTCATTTTACAGAAGAAGAATTCCGAATGTGAAGAATTACTGTGCACCATGGATGTGGCTCTTAGGCAGACTTTCCTTGTTTATCATCTTTGGGATTAACATTTGCAGTCAGCAGTTTAGTGGAGCTCAGAGGTGGTGAGAGTTAGCATAAGAATCTATTATACTCTGCAACTGTTATTTTTAATGATCTGATTAACAAGTCTGAACAAGCCCTAGTGTTATTTATTCTCTAAGACTTTAAAGATGGAAGGGTGTACAAACTTTTGCACATACAGTACCACTATCACTGTTTTAATTTCTATGGTTAAATTCCTGAGAGCAAAGCATTTGCGGGAGGTCTGGGTTTTTTTGAGGTGGGGTGGCAAATGGGAGGGCAAGAGCACAGTCAGGGGTGGCACAACTTAATTCTGTAGTCTATATGAGCAGCAGCGTGCACAATGATACAATGGCACTGTTGTTCAGAAGTACAAGGTACAGAGCTGTGTTTTCCTCAGTACGTACATTGTTCAGTGGTTATCAGTGTCCAATAAATGAAAAATCTTTTATATCATCTGAATTTTAGAACATTAGTGTTTATCCTTTCATTTTTACATGCAAAAAATTGACAATTTGGCGATCATACACTTTTTAAGTGTACTATTCTACAACTGTACTATTCTACAGTTGATAAACTATTCTACCTGTAGTGTGTATCTTTAAGCTGGAAGAGTAATCACACTTAACAGAAACTAAAATATACAAACTGTAAGCCTTTGAATATGTCTCTTAAATCATGTTTACTGTATACTAGTGTCTATTTTACACTGTTACGTATTATATGTTTAGTGTAAAATTACTAAAGATAAACAGCTGTAAAAATAATCCTTAGTGCCCTTTTATCTGAAAGTGTACCAGCCAGAGCGAGCATTTTATATTTATTTGATATATTTATCTGCTCTGATTGTTTGGGGTATAAGTATATTATTTTTGATCATACTGTTCTTTAATAATAATATTATTAAATAATAATAATAATAATAATAATAAACAATAAAATCTTAGTTATTTAATAATTTAAGAACTATAAGGTGTTTCCTGGAGCAGAAGCTATTATTTATTATAAGGACGGCATTGATTTTATGTGTTTAATCCTTTTTAATTATTAAGTATAAAGATCTCTTTAGTGCCATTATGCAAGTAAAATAATGTAATGTCACTGTAACTCACAATAGTAAATACTAAAGGTCTGTTTGATACTAATTCTCAGAGATACTATATAATGCTTCAGGTAACAGCTGTGAGGTCGATTAATTGCATTTCAGTGGCCTGGGAGTGTTGGCTAATGTCACTCTTGTGCCCCCATGTGGCCATGTGCAGAACTGCAACACAAGGCACACACAAAGGAATAGTGAGAATAGAATTTGTTTAAATATTTAAAGCCAGTCAGCAAGACATTCTCAGAAAGCAAGAAGAATAAAGTAAATGTTTTAGTCGTGAAGGAAGTGATGACAAAAGTATACCTTTAATATGTATTTTATACACACAGACGGTGTCTACAGTGTTCTTTTAAAGATTTACACTAGTCAACAGTGAGTTTATTAAGCTTACTCCTTTTTAAAAGGTCACTACATCAATATGATAGTTAAATTAAAAAGTACTGTTAGTTTTCCCGGAAGTGCTGCGTGGAGATTATGTTTATAAAGAAAAGTTCGGACACAATGTTATTTATAAATAAAATGGACAAATCTAAAAAAGAAAGTGTAAAATAATTGTAAAAATGAATTTTAAAAGGTAAAAAATAAATATATTGCTTTTTACTCACTCACTCATCTTCTATACCGCTTTATCCTGTATTCACGCGGGATCGCGGGGACTTGGAGCCTATCCCAGGAGGCTTAGGGGCACGAGGCGGGGTACACCCTGGACAGGGTGGCAATCCATCGCAGGACACACACACACACTCACACACTCATTTATACACTACGGGCAATTTTGAGAACACGAATTAACCTAATCTACATATCTTTGGACTGTGGGAGAAAACCGGAGTACCCGGAGGAAACTCACCAAGCACGGGGAGAACATGCAAACTCCATGCACACAGAGACGGGAATCGAAAGCTAAACTCCAATGTAAAACCTAAAAAAATTAACAAATAAATAAAACTAATTCAGAACAATAACCGCAAAAATAAACATGCAGTAAATAAATGTGTACTCAAGCAAATGTTGAGCAAAAGATAAACACTCTGATTCATGAAAAGTGTATCAGGTCAAAGTATAAAGTTTTTTTTGCCGCTGCTGAATTCTGGATTCTGATTGGCCGGAAGTTGTTGAATAATTCTCTGAAAGTGGCGCAGGTTTATGTTAATGCACTCGTTCTAAGAGGCTATTATTTCTATAGCAACAGCTCATTCACAGAGACTCAGCTCTTACAATGGGTACTGTATGGTGCTTTCTTTAAGGAGACATTTATGTAACATTTGTGGAAGGAGTCACTAGTGTCAGCACTTGTCATCTTCAGGACAGTGGAGTTTAAGCTTCCTTGCGGCTTTGCTGTAGCATGACATGTTTTAGGGATTTTTGTTTTTGTTTTTCGTCTTAGAATTTAACAGTCTGGTAAAGGACCAGCTGGTTATAGCTGCTATAACATAACTTTCTTGAGCATTAATTGCAAATATTGTAAACAGATAAAAAAAAGTTTAGTGCAAGTAGAAGTCTCAGGAAGAGGTGTGGCTTAAAGCATGGAGTTAATTATGAAGGTTTTATGATGGCAAATTATTATTAAGGCAAACTTCATGAACATGTCCCAGACAGCTCCATTATAAAGGGTAGCGAGAAATCTCTGACACATGCATGTCTCTGTTTCTTTCAGCGTGCAAAAGGAAGGAGCAGGAACATGGGAAAAACGACCGAGGAAGCGCCTCGAAGAAACCCCGACTCGTTTTCACTGACGTCCAGCGTCGGACTTTACATGCAATATTCAAAGAGAACAAGCGCCCGTCCAAAGAGTTACAAATCACCATCTCTCAGCAGCTGGGCCTGGAGCTCGCCACCGTCAGCAACTTCTTCATGAACGCTCGCCGGCGAAGTCTCGATAAGTGGCTGGATGACGGAGGCTCCAACCCAGTCAACTCATCCTCCAGCACTTGTACCAAAGTGTAACAGCTGCAGACTGACCCCCAAAAATAACCTTCGGTGGAAAAGCTTTAACCTGAAAGGAAAAAAAACTAAGCCAGACAAGTTCTGGAAAGTGTTTTTTTTTTCTTTTTTTCTTTTTTGCTCTTAAGACTTGTACAATACTGATATTTATAATATCCAAAGAAAAAACAACCAAACAACCAAAGACTTCTTCTTCTTCTTCTTCTTCTTCAGCGAGTATTTAAGACTTCATTCGTTTATGTCTGCAAAAAAGATGTGTTATTTGTTGAATCATCAGTCATACACACATCACTAGTTTCCCACACTCACACCTCTCATTCTCCTTCCACCTGATTGGTTGGACTCTTTCTCATCACTGATTGGACGCTGACTCCGCCTTGGAGTTGTTATATGGTTTGTTTGTTTGTTTGTTTGTTTGTTTGTTTGTGTTATGTGTCAGATTAATTTTTTTGCACGATTTGAGGCGTGTGACATCAAGTTTAAGCACTGTGTCCAAACGGAGACGAGCACAGGTGTGAAGATGATGTCACTCGTGTGCTTCGAGCCCCGCCCCCTTTTCACCCTACTTCCCCACTCTTTGTCCTCTTCCTGACCAAAACAATTCTCCAGGGTTCGAGGATAAAAACATGAAGCTTGTAGCATCTTATCACGGTTTTCCCCCTCGAATCCCCGTCCTTCTCCTCGTAGTGCTTTCTTCCCAACTGTCAGGAAAATTAGGATGTGTTTCGTTCATCATCTCCAACCATTTCACTTTTTTACGTGTAGCAATCAATCAATCAAGTATGGAAACCAAAGAAGCGCGCGTTAAAGAGGCCGCTCCAAATTTCTACACTCTAATCAAAACAGAAATGGTAGAAACTTAAATCTTTCACGCTTGGTTCAATCGCTCTACGCTTTTTGGCGTGATACGTTCAGGGAAAACTTCACTAGCTTTAAAGTACTTCGCTCAATCTATGTTTGAAGACAAATAATAAACGCCAGCAGCTAAACACCAAAGATCGACCCTCATCGGGCAGCTTCAGCATCTGTGCTGCAAACACGGAATCAACCAATCATAACCATGTGAGCCTGAGAGGGGCGCTGTTACACCCACGCTTAATCATGCCAGTAATTAATCCCGCCAGTAAGCAGGGACTGACGGCTTACTGTATAGAAAACACTGGACTGACGTTAAATCATGACCTAAAGCTTGGCTAATGTCGTCACCATTTCCTACATTTCTAGGTTACAATTCTGATACGAAAGTTCATGATGAATTATTTATTAGCAACAAACTCTAAGAACACACAGTGACAATCTGGGGTCAAAATTAAAATTCATAAATAAATAACAAACAAGTAAAAGCTGTAACTTTTAACAAGAGAGATGCAAATATCTATGATTTGCATAGAGCATTTAAACAAAATGTTCCCGTCTTGCTAAAGAGATGCCGGGAAGCTATACTTTTAGAACAAAAGTGAATAAAATTCTCCAAACTTTCACTTTTGTTAGACGTTTTTTTTACTTTTTGATGAATTTATCTTTACTCAGTCTTGCATTCCAAGAGAAAGAGCTTTTATTGTAATAATTTCTGCAGTTTTTATGTTTCTGTCCTCAGGTTTTTATGGTAAAATTCTTTGTTTTCCTGCTTCATTCCTTTTTTCAAACTGACAGACAACAAGCAGTGTTTGGTTTACTGATATAACGTTAACAGAATCTCAAACGCTTTTCTAGCTAAAACAACCTTGGCCCATTCACATTACATCCACTAGGGGGCATGTGGGAGGCGACTGGAAGACTTCCTATAACATGTCGACCTGTTACCGGCGTGACTTCTCCACCCCAGCAGACCCCTGGTTCACTTTCAGCCGAATAATTCTATGCATTAGCCGGTTTGGAAGAAAGCACTACAAGCTTTGCGTTCCTCCTCGAGGTAGCGGTTGCATTCGGTCCACTCCAACACTCACCGGATTTCTGATCGGCTTGTTACCGGTCACTCGTGGTGTAGTGTATTGTGGTGTGGTTAGCTTTAAACCAAACAAACAAAATGTTCTCTCTCTATCTGTCGCTCTATCTATTCGGTAACTATTTCTGAGTGGTCCATTTGACGACGAGAATAAAAACGCTGCTTCCTCGTGTGGAAAGGACAAATTTTTAGTGCAAACCAAAGATGCTACCTCACTCAGTTTCCATTAGTGATTTCTATCACGTTAATGATACCAAAGAATACCAAAGATCTTTCTTTTCTGTTTTCTTTTTTCCTCTCTTTTGCACGGCCTACACGAATGATGTGGTGGATAACATGGACGGTGCGATGATCACCAAGCCTACTTTCCTTTCCTGTCCCTCCCTGTCTCTCTCCCTCTCTTTCTTCTTTCCTTCCCGCATACTCTCTCTTTTTCATCCGTGCTCGTGCGACCTTCATTTAAAAAAAAAACTCACAGGACGAGTGCCTTGCTTGAACCAAAGTGTTAAACCGCCGTTAACCTCTCTCTCTCTCTCTCTTTCTCTCTCTCGTAATTCTTGTACTCTTAAAATACCTCAGCCTCCAGAAAGGCCACTGATGAAGATTAACAGAGTCTCTCTCTCTCTCTCTCTCTCTCTCTCTCTCTCTCTCTCTCACTGTGGTGCTTCTCACCAGTGCAGCCATGCAACAAAAACATACCTTCTCCCTTCTTTCTCCAACTCTTTTGCTGATAAACCAAAGCTCCCCCACTTTCCCCGTATTAAGCCCCTCCCCAACACTAATCAACCACTAGCCCCGCCCCCCTTTTTGCTGGTAGGCGTGTCCACCGTACCGGGCCGTGTACTATGTGTTTTTACCAAATGTCTCAGAATACCTCATATTAATAAAAGCTTACAGTTGTGTTGTATAGAGAGTCTATGTGTTTGAGGCAGAAACTCGATTATTTTGCAAATCTTGTTCATGTCGATTCGTAAAAAAAAACAAAACCAAAAAAAAAAATCTTTATTTATTTTTTCGACGTTTGGCTTAAAAAGTGCTGTGTTCTTTCGCTCACTGATGACAAGTTTCAAAACTTGCAGGAAGGAAAAGAGAAACGTATTTTTTGATTAAAAGTTGTGTTACGCGATGTGCGATACAGTTACGATAACGCTAAGGAAAACGTAGGATATTCTTTTTTACAGGGTAAAAAAAAACAACAACTGCTGTGATGCCGTGTTTATATGTGTTTATAATCTTTTCCTCTTTTCTCGGTTCCGTGATTTCGTTTCATTTCATTTTGTACCGCTTTGAGTCTGTTTTAATTTATGTATTTGTAGAAAATATAGATTTGTATATAGTAGGGTTTTTGAAAAAAAAAAAGAAAAGAAAACAAACAAAACAAGACCAGAAAAAAGGGGACATTTTTTTTGTTTGTTTTTTGTTTGTTTGTTTGTTTGTTTGTTTGTTTGTTCTGGCCTTCTGATGGAAGAGTGGACGCGGCGCAGGCGTGCGATCTTTTGTGTCGCGTCTGGCACACGGTTCTACAATCAAAACACTGCCAGGAACACATCTCCATCAGACACACACACACACACACACACACACACACACACACACACACACAGAGGACACGCCCTGGGAGAGATTTCTGTCTGTCACACAAACTCTATGTGGTGTTTTTCATTTTCTTTTCTCTTTTTGTCCTTTATTCACGCTGCACAAATGAACGATTTACATTTAAATCTCAGTATAATGAAAAAGCACTGAACTTTATATTGTGTGTGTGTGTGTGTGTGTGTGTGTGTATGTGTAGAAACGGTGAAAAGAAAGTAGTACAATCCGAGC
Source organism: Clariallabes melas (assembly GCA_030014275.1). Taxonomy (NCBI): domain Eukaryota; kingdom Metazoa; phylum Chordata; class Actinopteri; order Siluriformes; family Clariidae; genus Clariallabes; species Clariallabes melas. The sequence goes on along the minus strand of JAQMYI010000038.1, from coordinate 1,726,761 downwards.
CACGTAGGGGGCGGAGCCTAGACATCGGCGTGGGGAGGAGCCGTGTATTTGATTTCATCCAGTATTGATAGAGCTAGTATTACAGTAATGCCACAATTGGATTAAATTTCATAAAGATGCAGTTTGTAAGTTTTAGCGCCCTCTTCAGCCTGTGAGGCGCGATGAAAAGAATTATAACCCGGATTATTGGTTTAATCTACAATATTTATTCATAAGGAATTTGAGAAAATAAGGAGGATTCTGTTCCCGCTGGGGGCGGAGCTAATTTCAGGACCAGAAAAAAAACCTCAGAGGAAACGTCAGTAGAGTGAAGAAAGAAACATCAGATCGATTCTATCACAAGTCCGGGTCCTCAGTTTTCCTCCTGTGTTGTTGTTTATTAAATATGACAATTTTCCGTCAAAAGTTATCGTATGTCAATGCACTGCATGTTTGGTGATTTTTTTACGAATCCTGAGTTAATTTTTGAAAAATGTGTAACTTACAGTACTACACAGTGATTTTCAGCTTGTTTAACTCTTTTCTTTCGTTCACGTTCGCACGTTTCCATGTTACGGTCAGAGTTTCTTTGTAACTTCTTTGTAATCCCCACCCCCTCTTATCTGCCAGTAGTCATTACACTTAGCCCCGCCCCTTCAAAATTTAAAAATCTTAAAATCTTAAAACTTAAGACTTTCACATATCCAGCGATTTATACCTAGGCATATCATGAAAGTTTCAAGCATGTGACGTGTTAAATATTCAAAACCGTAAACATCGGTATATTAACAACATGACGTGAGGAAACACGAGGAGATGGATTCACGTGTACGATTTAAACAATTGCGTTGGCGTACGAAGCGTTCGACTGGGAATTTACTCCGTAAAGTTTTTTTCTCATTTTCAGATTGTGTTTTTTTTTCCAACCATAAGAATCTTTTATTTATTTGTTTATTTATTCTCATTTAAAGTTAAGCGATTTAATGTTAAACAAATATATTCTAAAAGCGTAAACGAAGCGTAAACTCCGCCCCCTTGTGGTGACATCAGCTGATCGGAATTGTATGCACCAGTTTCCTCGTATGAATTCTTACAATTGTGCTATATTTTGTTTTGTCTTGTACAATCAGCTCTGTCCTCACACACACACAAACACACAAACACACACACACACACAGTTTTTCTGATCACTATGTTAAATTTAAATACAGCTGTGTTTTAGTTCAGTCTCGTTCAGTCACTTGATGATGTGAGTAAAAGGCAGGACACACAGGGAACACAGCATGTGCATGATTGTGTGTGTTTGTGTCTGTGTGTTTGTATTTAATCCCATTTGTTCCTCTCCTTCCTTGTTGAGCTGAAAGAATCCTCCCATCTTAATGAACCACAGAGTGTCGTGTCGTGTTAATGTCTCGGTGTGTGAGACAGTCGCGATATTTCCATATCAAAGAATACCGTGATCTGCTGTATTGCGATATCTTGAAATATCAGAAGTGACGTGACCACGTGTTAGATCTGTCAGTGTCTCAGCTGATGCGTTGGTGCGCATGAATATTTAGATATTGCGATGTTCATGAATATTAACATAAAACAAATTTATTTTACTGTGTCATAAATGTTAGGAAAATCATGTCATTGTATCGACCTGTTCATAAATATCACAACCTATCAGAATAAAGTGCACGGATATATACTGCACGTATACTGACAGACATACTGTACGTAGCGTGATGCGATAGATGCGATAGCATCCTGATATCTCGAGGCGTTTGAACAGCAACGTTTGTCAGTATAAGTGTAAATATCCTGAGGCTTTTATGATATCTGGTGCTGAGGACAAAGACATCGGTGTCTGGCTGTGCATGAACATCGCAATATCTCGTCATGTGTATTTTATTGCATCGGAACATCACGATTAAGTTCCCCATGAAAACCGCAATATCTGATTGTGTGTGAGTATCAGGATTATTTTTTCGCCCCTCGTCCCAGTTGGTTGTCGCGGAAAAGGAGTTCCTGTTTGATACGAAGGCCCGGCCGGCTCTGTGTGTGCCCTACAATATTTCGAGCGCCTATGACAATCATCTGGAAAAGACACAAAAAAAAAATCACAAGTTTATTTCTTTCCTTGATACCTTTTTTTTTTAAGTACAAAAATGAAATTATTATTATTGTTATTATTATTAATATTATTATTTGAGCGATGATCATATTTAGAGAAATACTGTACTTGTGTCTTTCTTTTTTTCCCCCCAAAGCATTGGCTAGCCAAGCACTTCTTGTATCACGCAGTTTTATGTTTTATCCTTCTTTGTCTAAGCTTCATCTTCTGTGCTTTTTTAAGCTATTCTGTGTCTAATAAAGAAAGAAAGAAAAAGAAAAATCTCCCCGGGATTGACGCACTAGGCGTCCTTCTGCGGACGTGTTTCTGTAACGCCTTACGGTGTTGCATTAATTAACAATGTGCTTTTGTTTTTCCTTTTTCTTTTTTTTTTTTTTGCGTTCTTGTCTGACTTTGCTCTTTCCCTCTTTCCCTTATTTCTTTCTTTCGCTCTCTTCCTCTGCCGTGCAATATCATCTACTGTGTTTGCTAAGCAAGAAAAAAGAGAAAAAAAAAAAACAGAAGCAAGTGATGATGTCATCATGCTTTTTTTTTTTCAGTGTTGAAATGTTTCAGCATTTCTGTAGTCACAAGAAAAAAAATGTAGAAAATAAAAACAGTTGGGTTTTCCAGCACTGCAAGACCAGACTCGCTTTTCATTCTGTCTGTATTTATTAGTCGCTGTGTTTACACTGAGAAATACGAACAGGTATGACATGATGAATGTGCAGCACCTTCACCACTCACTTCTGGAACTTTTCCACATCCTGGACGTAATCAGCTGATTAAAGTCTACGATGTGACATGTTTGCAATTAAAGTCACATGAATTTAAACCCTTTTATGGGCGTTTGGTCATAAAAATATCTCGAACTCTGGTGTAGGACAACCTTGACTCCACCTAGAGGGCTGTTTTCCAGAGTGGTGGGCCGTGGTGGTACTGAGAGGTCATTTACAGTACAGCGGTACCTCAGCATACGAACACACAAATGTTCGCCTTAAGAAGTGAAATTTTGCAAGAAATTAGATTTTTGGCTTTTTTGGCAAGTAAAAGCAAGTTTTACATATTTTTGTGTTTTTTGTTTTATATATATATATTGTGCAAGATTTAATGAAGACATAACACCATGCGTCCCCAGACTGTTAGCAAGGACAACAGCAAGAAAAAACAGAGGGAAACAGAGACTCCATTTTAGAGAATTTTAGAGAATTTTACAGTGACCACTAGATGGCGCTTTTTTACACGAATTAAATCACTTGTGAAAAGCATGACTGGCATGAAAATATCCTGCTGCCATGACTGATTGTACAAAGATGTAACCAGTTCTACAAAAAAAAAAAAAAAGGATATTGATTAAGATTAAAAGATTCTAATTTTATCATCTTACATCTATACACACTCACTCACTCCTGTGCTCATTATAATGCACAGCTTGGTGATTGTCCTGATCTAACATATCTGATTAAACTCATCAGACATAAGATATCTCTCAAACAGAAATTACTAATTCAGTTCAGAAAATATATTCTAACTTGTTTGGGTTAAATATGAGTCTAAAGTAGATTTTCAGCACGATTCATTTTATCTTGTAATACTCTCAAATGACCATTAGGGGTCAGCAAAATAAACATTTAAAAATGTTGGTTTGTAAAAATTTGTGTAAAAACTTAGATATTTTAAACACTCAAATATATCGTTAGAGGTTACAGGTCCCTAAGAAACAGTTATTTTCTATACTATACTTTATTTAGTTTTTATATAGAAACATTTTATTTTTAAAATATGTACCCTAAAAAAAACATTTAAATTCATATTAAATATTTAAACATTTTTTAAAATAAATAAATGACATTTAAATATAATAGATGCACCAAAAGAGTGCAATATATATATATATATATATATATATATATAGTATAAGACTATTGCACAGTACTATACTATATACTTTAATATTAAAATAATTTTAATGTATTATTTATCAATTTATTAATTTATTATTTAACTTTAAAATAATTCACATGGATAAACTGTAAACTGGAGCTTAGATTCTTTATCTGATTTTCTAGCATATACTACATTTTATTGACGCAACATTTATGTTCAGATGTTCTCTCTGACGTTGTTTTGAATGAATGATTGTTGACTCGAAGTCTCCTGGGATAGGCTCCAGGTCCCCCGCGACCCTGAATAGAGGATAAAGCGGTATAGAAAATGAATGAATGAATGAATGTATTACTGCATTCGGGTTGACGTGTAATACTCATAAATCGCCACTAGGTGGTAGCAAAATCCAGATTAACACAGAACTGGAATTTTTAACGTTTTTGTGTGGCATAAAATAATCTTTTTTAAAAAATTTATTACTGATGTTTTCATCAGTCCATGACTATCCATTGTCACTGTGTCGATAGTTAGAAAAGTTAGAAATAGCTTTTTAATTAAAATATTTATTTAGTTTTAACTTATTTCCAAAATATGAAAATGTCTCAATGTTTATAGTTCTTGCATCTAAGGAAGATTATTCTAAGGAATCTTCTAAGAAAGGTTTATTATACAGATAATAAATATATATTATAATACAGTGTTACTATGGACACAGGATTTGCTTGTAGCCTAATGTGTGTGTGTGTGTGTGTGTGTGTGAGAGAGAGAGTTTGTTTGAGGTTGTATGTATACCTAAGCAATGCTACCCTAATGTTGATACTGTTACTATGTTCTTTACTTTGTGCTGTACACAATATTCACTGCAGTGGGAAAGGTTGTGAGTTAATTATCAGGAGGTTGCGAGCTCACACCTCAGCTTAGCACCACCAAAAGTTAGCTTCTGTACAGCCCTTAACCCTCTTTGCTTCAGGGGTCCCTGACTTTTAACCCCAACTTCCAACAAGACCAGACGTTTTTACGAAACAGTTTAGGCAGTCTCTGTTGTTTTTTTTTTTTAAATATTATGTTAGTATCATATTTTTTGAACCTATAAATTATGCAAAATATATTAGATTTTAAAGAAACAACATTTTTGTAAGTTATTTGTTGCTGAATATTTTTAATTTTTCCAAATAATTTGCAATATTTTCCACAAAAAAGTTATGAATTTAATAACAAATTGTGTGCATATCAGTGAGTATATACAACACAAACATTTAAAAAAGGAAGATGCTGGGGCCAGAAAAAAAAATCCAATAATCTGGGATATGCAAAGAAAATAATTCCACTATACTGTAATGTAATGCTTGAGCTAGCCCTCATTTCTTCATATTTTGCTTTCAAAGCTCCAGAGATTCTTGTAATTTTAATGTAGACTTGAGGGATAGTTCTCTTTCCTGAAAGACTTTTTGTATCTCATATGTTTTCAGTCCAGTCCCTGTACCTGAGCAGTGTCAAATGAATGTTTTTTGTTTGTTAAGCCACACAGTGACCTATGATAAGTTTACTGCTGATGCTGAATGCTGAGTGGTTGGAACAGACGAGAGGGGAAATAAGGTCGCTGCTGAGGTTGTTACATAAACTACCAGTTTTTTTTTTTATTATTTCTTTAGGCACTTTGCAGCCTGTCGCGATGAGATTTGTTCCCATTTTGATGCCATGTCATCTACATCTGCATAATTTCAATTAATTTGATATAAAGAAATGAAGGGGGTTTAAGACTTTTGCACAGGACAACATGTATACCCTAGGGAATACATAAGACTTTCTTACGACTATGAACAAATTGGAGAAGCTATTTTTTTTTGGTCAATCATTATTGTTGCTCATTTTTTCTGAAGGCTTAAATACAGTAAACATTTGGAAAGCAGGGTAGTATTCTACTGTATAATCTAAGCAGAAGTCAGTAAACATTGTATTTTTCTGATTTTCAGTATTTAACACAAATTTAATGCTGTTGAAAAATTCCTCACTTTTGCAGCTTGAGTAAAGCGATATCTGCTCCTGTCGGCTCCTTTACAATCTTTTCCAGATCAAGGATCTGTTTGGATGACTCAGTCCCTCTTTCTGTATGGATTCCCATGTACACTTTGTAGGCAGATGGTCTCAAAGATCTGGAGAATGAAAATTTAAATATGGCCCCCATCAAGACAAGATGTTATGGAAAACCAAACTCTTGACTTCTTATACATCAGGATGCTGTAACTCACCGTTCGAGGCAGTGAGCTGCTGTAAGGACCCACTGCGGGTTAATTAAAGTTCCTCCACAGAAGTGCAGACCGGTGCTAGAACACAGTTAATGTTAAAACAGTGCAGACATACGGTACAGTAGATGTAGTACATAATTGCTGTAATATGTTCAGAAATTCCTACTTGGTTCTGAAACTGATCTGCCAAGGCCATGAGTGAGGTTTGGAGACGCATCCTCCGACAATCCGGCCAAAGCAGCGTCTCGGTTTTACTGCCGGCGAGCCGCATTTTGGTCTTTCTGTTTAGAAAAGGGTTGTTCGTATTTAAAACTTCTGCTATGCAGAGAAGCCATGACATCACCATGTCAGGTAGAGAAACGACAGTTCATACCACAGTCTGGAATCTGACAGTGGTCCCACTTCTTTGAGGGATCCGTAGTGTAACACCAAGGTCCTTGTGGGTCGTTATCAGGATTTCTGCAATTCTAGACATTAAAAAGATATTAGAAAGTTATTTAAAGTTAGAAAGTATTGGAACACTTTACTTTAGAGTCTTAAACCTTCAGTTAAGCCCTCAATTGCACCTGTCATTAACATTTAAAAAAAGCATTTCTAATGGTTTTCCTCTAAGAGACATCCGGGGTCATAAAGCATGGTTTTGTCAATCTTGTCCACCACAAGACTTTGGCCATCATAGGTATGTGATAAGACATTGTCATTGCTGATTTGCATTAGTATTTCATGGCATGTGTAGTGGGTTTAGGTGAGTGACAGCAGTGTTGACCTATCAGAGCAAAGCACCTCCCTATTTAAAGGCTGATTGGCTGTTGCCTGGGTTGCGTCACGCCCGGTTTCCCCTTTGTTGTCCTTGTTTGTAGAGGCGGCAGGTAAGCGCGTTGTTTAAACTTGGCTGTTGGAAACTGGTTTCATGTGTGTGTAACTTAAAAGGATTATTGTTAATTTTTATAGCGTGTTTTCCGGCGCTGCAAGTTGCTGCCGTTGGTGTGAGTGTTCGCCTTTCAGGTAGGTTGGTTTAACCTTGTTTGGTTGATTAGCTTCTGAAGGAATTAACATTTTCCCTACACATTGATTAGGCTTCCTTGTACCTTGTGGTGCTAAGATGGGATACAGTTCTGACTAAACCCGTGCTTGTATGTGCTTTCGCTATGGAGACCTGAATGGTAAGTCGCTTAACTTGCCTTTTATTGAGAGTTAGGCGTGTATATATTTCATGTTTTCTTTCTCGTGTTTGTCACAGGAAACTCCTTTTCGTTGCTAACCGTGTTCTGGCTGTTGCTACTCAAGTAGTGCCGCTAGCGGTGTAAATTTATCTGGCTGTGAAGATACGGCTGCTAACAGTGTGGAAACTAAGGCTGCTAACCGTTGATAGTGAAGACGCTGCCATTAACCTCACGCCAGTGCTGCCGTGAGCATTATTAAAAGGGGACTGTTTGTGTCGGGTGTTGTGCTGCTTTGGTTGCCCCGTGTTGGATGTATGGTTTCTTTATTTTTTTTCTTTTCTTCTTTTGAGTTAAGTACGCTAGGTCTCCTTTCTGAAGTGTATTTGGCTTATTTTGGTGTTTGGTTATTTTGATGTTTTGATTGTGTTTATTCTTTTCTTTTGAATAAATTGTATTTCTTGATGGCCAACCTGGAATGTAGACTACTCAATGCATTTAATGTCTCATGACCCTTTCTTATGTATTTCTGTCTGCTCCTGACATTTTATTGTATTTCGAAGAAGGCTCATTAATTGGTGGCTGTAATATTGTTGGAACTTTTTGTTTATTTTTTTCTGTTTGTTTGTAGGAGCTGAGGTTCGGTGATCGAGGGTCTCCTTTGCCATGGTGGTGGTTCTTCCTGATTGTGTGCAGTGTTAGACTTTGAGTGTTCAAGCGCGTGATCATTGTGCACAGTGGGGTGTGTGGAAGTGTGTTCCGGTAAAAAGACCACTCTGCTTGGTCTGGCTTCTGTGTACCTCAGCTCCCGGTATTTTGTTTATTTTGTTTGATTTTATCCAACAATATATATACTTTAGTTTGCTTTCTTTTCTATTTAGTTTTCTTTTTGTATTTTGTGTTGACCTGTTTGACCCAGGGTTTCCTGCAGTTTATTTTGTTTTAATGTGTTTTTAATTACTTGTCTTAATAAAATTCCATTTTTATATCCGTATTCTTATCTACGTCTCCTGCCTGCTGTGAAATAGACGAACTTGTGTGCTTGATCTCTAAATTGAGTGAGTTAAATCTTTTTGTCCCTGGGGTGAGTCCCAGGGTGGCGTAATCGGACTTTTAGTGCTAACTTTAATACTTAGTTGTCCTCTGAGCGGCGAGCGTGCGCGCCCCTCGCCGCCGCCCCCGCCACATACGGAACTTGTGGAGAACACAAGCATTTTGACCGTAATCCAAGATTGTGATCTACAGATACAGCAAACATGTTGTTGTAAACGTAATGAGATACAGTGAATAGGTTATTGTAACCACAGTGGATTTACTCAAGACAACTGTACGAAGTGTTGAATCTTTGATGCTGAAAATAAAACAAGAGACAAAGAGATCATGGACTTCCGTGTCGTGAGTAACAAATCAAAAGAAAGATACGCGTCAGAACTTGTGGAATAACATGCCCGGACAGTCACACTTGTATGGGTGGAATTTCACCTAAACACTTTATGAGGAAAAGAAAAATTTGCATTTTTGTTTGTGAGATATCATGAACATTTCGCAGGCGGTATCATTGTGATGCAGTGTAAGATACACCGCTCATCAGTGAAAGCTGCAAGTGCAGCAGTGTCAGTGATGATGAACCAGTGTCTGCTGATGATGACCAACACCTCTCCCGTGATCTACCAGAGCCGAGTGAAAAGGATGGCAATCAAACTGAACAGGTAAGCTGGAACAAAATCAGTAGCAGCATTAACTTGTGTTAGTAATTATTATGATAGTCAATATTAATTCAAAATAACATTTCTCAGCATTATTTTGAATTTATATTGACTCCCATAATAATTAAAATAAGTATACAGTTTACTAGCATAAGCTAATGCTGCTACTGATTTTATTTCAGCTTACCTGTTAAGTTTTATTGCCATTCTTTTTAAAATATTGTCTTTATAGATTTATATGTTGTTTTGTCTCTTGATGTTCTTTTCCTTTGTTTCTTTATTTTACTGATATGGCCCAATTGATGTTCAGTGATGCTTCAAATAATATGTTTAAATAGTATTGATTTTTGTATTGTATTATATTTTTATAATAGTAACTGGTGTTAAAAATGTATCTCTACATTAATGAGCCAATGTATTATGATGTCGGCTGCTGTGGGCCAGGAAGTCCAGGGCCACTTTTTGGTCCCAGTCCGCCCCTGTATATAAACCATGCTCTGACACCACCACGTCTCCAGTCTCTTGTGTGCCTACTAGCTCAATATTCCAGCGGTTTTCTCGTCTCAGCCTGCCAGATACCGACCACGTTTTTTTTTTTTTATTGACTTCGTCTCTCGTTTTGGACTCCAGCCCTCTTGGATATTTCCCGTTATCGACCTCTTACCTGTCACCGACTACGAACTTGGATCACGGACTTTCTCTCGTCTTTCTGGCTTCGACCCTCGCCTGTTCTACGACCACGATTAATCCTCATGCCTCACCGAGCTTCCAGCCCTGGTCAGCTTTCTTCACGGAGCTCTCTCTCTTCCCACGCTGTGTCTGCGCACTTCCGCATTCCCGCAAGGCAAGCGTCATACGTCATACACCGCCACTGATTGGACGAATCCCATGTCGAGAAATCCAAGAGCTGTTTGGTGAAGCATGAATAACGCTGCGATTGGCGGTTCAGAAAATGGTTCGAATCTTGCCGCCATGTATCGACAGATAAAGCCCAAGCTCTGTTTTTATTTATTTTATTTTTTAAGTGCTCTGAATGTTACGGAGCCCCTAAAGGGACATGGGTGAGGGGGGGGATAATTAAACGAAAAAAAAAAAAGTTTGGGGGGAAAAAAATCTAAGGAAGAAAGGGGAAAAAAGTTTTTTTGGGGAAAAAAAAAGCTAAGGCAGAAAAAAAACGGGACATGGAACGCAAAAAAAAAGACAAGAAAAAAAAACGTGATCACGTGACTCATATATCCGCGTCAGTCTTCCAGCGCCAAAATACAGAAAAGACACATACGTCCTAGTGATGGGAAGTTCGAATCATTTTAGTGACTCGGTTCTTTGAATCTCGTTCATCAAAATGAACAAATCTTTTTT
>JAQMYI010000038.1:1659312-1678687 GCA_030014275.1 Clariallabes melas | reverse complement strand
TGTGTGTGTGTGTGTGTGTGTGTGTGTGTGTGTGTGTGTGTGTGTGTAGGAGTGTGTCCTGAACTACCGCTTGGAGCCGCTCGGTACAATCGATGGTTTCACAGCTGAAGTCGGCGCTAGCGGTTCGTTCTGCCCGAGTCACATGACCTTCCCGGTCGACGTCTCGTTCTACAGCGTGTCAGACGACAACGCTCCGTCTCCGTACATGGTAATAATCACACACACACACGTTTATACAGACGTATACACACCGTGAACATGTGCAGCTCTGTACAGTATACCGTATGTTTTCGAGGCGCCGTTTTCACACACTGCGTCGTCGTCGTCATCAACGGCTTCAGTCCAGGAGTTACAGCTGTTACTCAGAGCCGCGTTACACACCTCACCTTACTTACTATCAGTAGTAAATAATGATTTTTTTTTCTTTGCTGTAAATTTAACACAATACAGTGATGTATAAAGAAAGACGGCAAGAGTTGAAATACGAGCGTTCAAGTAAAAATGGGACTTGAATGGTGATGAGATTTGTGGTGAATGAAGGCGTGAAAGCGATGGACATTTACAGAAGACTTCAAGCGCAGTGCAGCGATGAGACTCTTAGTCGCAGGAAGACATTTCAACGTTTTAAAGAACGCCGTCCATCCGTGAATGACGTCCTCGGCTGAGGACGCGTCAGTCTGTGTGAGCTGTACACACGATCATTCACCAGCACCACGTTACAGGAACTCGTCTGGGAGTTATTGCCTCTACAGTCCTGAACTCGCTCCAAGTCATTTCCCCATGTTTGGGCTGTTAAGGGAGTTCCTGGGAGGCCGGGGTTTCAGTTCAGACATGAATCAGGCAGCCTGATACTGAGAAAACGTTCTACCTTGATGGTGTCCAAGCTCTAGTGAAACACTGGGATAAGTGCATTAGTGTAGCAGGGGATTATACAGAGGGAAATAAAGGGAGTTTTTTTTTCTCAGAACTGTGTTCTGTTATTCTGTACAATCAAATCAAAAGTCCTGCTTTGACTTGAACTCCCTTGTAAACAAAAAAGGTGTCGGGTATATCGCTAATATATCACCATCAGTAGTCCTTGCTGTAATTATTACATTACGTTAATCACTTTCTTACTTCAGCAGACTGGCGTCCGGTCTCATTTCTCAGCCGTCTATAGAATAGCACCAGATCCGGCACTGAGCCTTATTTATTGAATTTATTTTATATATTTAATTAATTTTTTTTAAATGATACCGTGCTACAACAGTTACTCTTTCACACGGCTTATTATATCATCTCTGATCAATTTAAGGCGAAAATGTGTTTTTGTTGTTTTTTTCCATCCGTATTGGGAGCGTTGATGTAAAATACATATTTTGCTGTGATTAACTAATAACTATTAAGCTCCTAATAAAATAATTAGTTTCAGCTTATCATGTCAGAAACATTTAGAAAAGAGAGTATTGGTGGTATTAAGAATCTGCGTGTGTGTCGTTGCTCTGCAGGGGGTCATAAACCTGGAGTCTCTGGGGAAAAGGGGCTACCGAGTGCCTCCATCAGGAACCATTCAAGTGGTACGAGCACTAATATCCATAGTCTAAGCTGCAGATGAGTGTGTGTCCTGCTCTAACACACTTCAACACCACTCCTTAACTCGTTAATACACTCCTCATGCTGGGAAATGTGTGTGTCAGAGCAGGAAACACAGAAATGTCTTTTTCCACCTCTTTAATTACTAAACAGCACCATCTGGTGGTGGAGCACAGGAATGGCATGCTCTTTAAGCCAGATATTTGTGTTTATATTTAAATATTTTTTTTCTCTAAACTGGTATAACATTAAGACTAGTATATTATTGATGTGTATTAGATGAGATTATGGTCTTGTGATTGTTTCAGACCTTATTTAACCCCAATAAGACGGTGGTGAAGATGTTCGTGGTGATGTACGATCTGAGAGAAATGCCAGCCGGCCATCAGACATTCCTGAGGCAGAGGACTTTCTCCGTCCCCGTCAAACGCGAATCAAACGGACAAACCCACAGGAAGCCCCTCACCCCTAACCAGGGGCGGACCCTGCGCTACCTCATACACCTGAGGTGAGCTCACCTGTCCCGCCTGTGTGTGTGTGTGTGTGTGTGTGTGTGTGTGTGTGTGTGTGTGTGGACGTTGTGTTAATTATCATGCACACGACATGACCTGTCTATCATTAATATCATCATGTTTTTTCATCTCTGTTCAGGTTCCAGAGTTCCAAATCTGGAAAGATCTACCTCCATCGAGACATCCGGCTTCTGTTCTCTCGCAAGTCAATGGAAGTGGACAGTGGTGCTGCCTACGAGCTCAAATCCTTCACCGAGTCTCCAGCTGATCCCCCTTTCTCCCCGAGATGCTGATCGGCTCACGTCCTGTCTAACGTTACGTTCCCACCCCAGCACACAGAACTTACTGATGTCTGAGCTCACACACACACATAGAGAGAGAGAGAAATTATTCATATCCTTCTCACTCTGTCTCTTTCCACATCCCTCAGTTTCTCCTTTATCTCTCTTTACTTTTCTTTAAATCTCTTTCTGTTTTCCACTTCCCTTCTCTTCCTTGTACGTTTGTTAATATTATATTTTCTTTACATTTTCTTTTTCCTTCTATTTTTGTTTCTGTCCCATTTTTTCTGTAGTTTTTCCCGTTGTTCCCCATCATTGCTTTATATTTTATGTCTATTTTCTTGTTCTTTTAAGCATTGGCCCTCTCTCTCTCCCTCTCCCTCCCTGCTTTTTCTTTCTCTCTTTGTCTCAATCTTGTCTCAATTTTTTCCTGGCACTCCATTATTCCTTCTTTCTCTTTTTCTCTGTCTTTTTCTTGTTTTCCTTTTTCTTTCTCTTTTTCTCGCTCCTTTGTCTCTTTCTCTCTTTTCCTCTGTTTGCTTATTGTTCTCTGTCTCTCTCTCTCTCTCTCTCTCTCTCTCTCTCTCTCTGTATGAATCCTCTGTGCTTGAGTGGGAACTTTGTGATTTTGATGCAGATCTGAAGCTCCTCCTCTGAGCTTCAGTGCAGTTTGTGAAGGAATAAAAAAAAAAGAAAAAGAAAAAACATTCTGAACTTTAAATGGAAAAAAATTCAACTATAATACGGACCAGTTTTTAATGACAAAAAAAAAAAAACTAGAAGCAGCAGATGAACAGAATAAAGACTTTGGATAGAGCACTGTGTTCCTCCACCACAACTGGAAAAGGAAATGAGTCATATTCTACTCCCTCTCTCCCTCTCCCTCTCTCTCCCTCTCTCTCTCTCTCTCTCTCTCTCTCTCTCCCTCTTTTCCCCTTTTTATTTTATTTTGTACTGTTACCGAACCACTTTAATCGGAAGTGTTGCAATAGAGAAAAAGAATATCTTACCTAGCTTAGTGTTTACATATTTACTTTGTCAGTTATTTAATATTTAAAATGATATTTCATTTACTGCACATGTGACGCCTGTCGTGCTCAGCATTATGATGTAGTGCAATATGTTTCAATCATACCGTGTATTTTTGACTAATATTCAAATCTGAAATAAAAGAAATATATCTATATCTATATATCTATGAAGAAGAGCGAGTGTGTGTCTTTTTTTGTTTGTTTGTTTTTTGTACACACTAAACAGTAATATGGATATTGATGTCATTCGTGTGTTTAATCCTGATCAGGTCATTTTACTGTTGCATAATTAACTAGAACAGTGGTTTCCAAAGTGTCCCCTAGTGGGCAGTGAAGGTACTGCAGGTGGAAGGGTCCATCCACACTCAGACATACACTACAGGCAGTTTTGAAATGCCTCAATCCAAAATACGGATATGTGGAGGAAACCCACTGAGCACGGGTAGAAAACTAAAAACTTGCTTGAAAATGCTTCAACATAATTTCTACATTTTCCACTATGCACGTCCATATAGTGTAACATTGACAGACCGCTAACCAGGTTGAACTCTGTTATATCCTTCATATGTCATTTCACTTGTATTTGGATTATCATGATTCTAGATGTGCAATTCAGTGTGTCATTGCCCTCGAAACTGACTTCACAGACATAAAACGATTAATTTCACAAATCATTTTTCCCAACACTCATCATGTGACTTTACATATTGATATACTGTAGTATCTCCATCCATTAATCTAGGAAACTCTGCAGTTCAACCAGGGACCGTGGAGGCCAATGGTGACTGTTGTAATTATTTCCATTTTGTACAACCATGGTTGGACCTCCACTCCAGGGGAATTTGGGAACACCAATTAGCCTAACCTGCATGTCTTTGGACTGTGCATAGGGAGAACATGCAAACTCCATGCACACGGACCCAACGCAGGCATGGAACCCAGGACGTCAAGGCATCAACGCTAACCACTACACCCGCCGATATAGAACTTATAAAGTATATAAATAAAGTTTTGAAATGTACACATTCTTTGTATACTTTTTCTTTATTTATTAAATTGACATTATATTTCATTAATTAAACATAAGCTTACCGTTATATAACTATTTAGTTGTTATCGCTTTTCCGTAAGTGGAAATTCTGCCCCGAGTTAAATTCTTTTGCTTTTTATTAAGTCTTTCCCAGTGAAGACGTGATATCAGTGATGTGTCTTGAACCTGCGACAGATTCTGAAACATCTAAATATTAAATTTAATTAAATTAAAATGTTTGCCTCACCTAAGCAGTAGTGAAAGACTGGACAAATTGCCACTCAGCTGAATTTAATTAATTAATTTATTTATTTAATAAAAAATAATGGGGGAAAAACACTTTTTTCACAACATTCTGTAAAACTATAGCTGGTTTTAAAGGGTATTATGGAACTAGACAATTAGAATATGTTCTGTAATACTTACACATCCTAAAATTGTATGCTTCATTAAGACAACAAAAAAAGACTTTATTTATTTTCATGTATTTATTTTTGGTGAAATCCACACTGGATATTTCTAGGGAAGGATTCTGGTATAAAGAAAAAACATGGGAAAACTTGCTCCTATTTTCTAAAACAGATTAGTAAAGCTGGCATGTTATTTAAATCAGGTGTGCCACAGTGATGAAGCTCAGATAATTCTCTGACATTTCTTATAACCTGTAGCATTAAATGACAGACTTTAGTGTAGTTGGTGTTACAGTAATCTGCATTTCTGATCAAATACACAACAGACACATTGTGACTTTTTCTTATTGTCGTTTTGTGTGTGTGTGTGGTTGTTTTGGAATTGTGCTCTGTAGATTACATCAGTGTTATGTTTAGACTTGATGACACTGCAGATATTACATTCATGATAGAATTATAATATAATGTAATTGTGGTGGGAACACTGGTGATCAGTGACTGGTTATTAGAAATAATATGAATCACTGACTGGTGTTGTAAAATAAAAGTAATCAGTGATTGGTTGTTAAGTCACCATGAAGATCAGTGATTGGCTGCTGCAAATTAACTATGATCTGTGATTGGTTCTTGCGACCAATGATGATCAGTGTTGGCTTGTCATAGGTCTTTACACACTGGTAAGTTGAGTGAGATTTGTGTTTACATAAACTTGCTGTAGGGTTTAAAAATTCAGTTATTTAATCTATCAAGTCACCACTAAGTTGGAAACACTGGACTGTCTGATTTAAACATGAGCATCAGCAATCAGTAATTCCAAATTCTAAATGCAGTGTCAGGGTTTACTTTAATTTTAAAGAAACCGATAAACAGATCAAGTGAAAAATGCATTTGCCTCATACACAGGGGATATGGTTGTTAAATAGATTATCGCCTTAGCTAGTATTTGACGATGGTGAGCCCAAACTCCAAGACTATATATATCCCTTATTATTATTACTATTATTTGAAGTTTTTTAAGTTTCCGTCATTGGATAAATACTTACACTGGGTCAAAGACTCCACTGTCCAGACATCAGTAGAGGAACTTCATTCCACCACCTACGTGCCAGAACAGAAAAGAGTCTGGATGAATGTCTTCCTCGATCCCTGAGAGATGGTGGGACAAGGCGAGAAGTGAGCCATTTTTAGTTTTGTAGGCGGATTTGATGCGGGCAGCTAAAGGACGCCAGTGCAGGGAGCGGAGAAGGGGGTGGTGTCGGAGAACTTGGGAAGGTTGAAAACAAGAAAATTCTGGATCAGCTATGGAGTACGAATGGTGGACAGAGGCAGACCTGCCAAGAGTGAGTTGCAGTAGTCCAGTATTGAAACAACAAGGGACTGAACAAGCACCTGAGTAGCCTGTGAAGAAAAAAATGGGTGGATTCTTCTGATGTTGTAAAGAAGAAATTGATAATAGAGAGTAAGGTTAGCGATGTGTGGGGAAAATGACAGGTGATTGTCTAAAGTTACCCCAAGATTGCGGGGAGTGGCAGGAGGTCTTGACCGGTCTTGACCAGAGGATGAATCGCCAGGGATGAACAGCAGTTAGTTTTTACTCAGATAGAACTTCAGCTGATGAGCTGCCATCCAGGATGAGATGTCTGCCAGACATGCTGAGATCCGGGTGGAAACCTGAGTGAGGAAAGAGTTGCGTGTCATCTGCATAACAATGGTATGAAATGGTATGCGATTGCTTCCAGCTTTTCCCTGTAGAATCCGGTAAGAGACAAGATTTGCATCAAGCTGTGATTTCTCATCTTCTCTCTGCAGTTCTTAATTCTCTTCTGTTGTTGTGCAATACATCAGATAGCCAAGGAGCAGGACAAGACGTCTTCCTTGGTTTAGAGGACAGAGGGGATAGGAGATCCACGGATGAGGAGAGAGAGGAGAGAAAAGTATCAGTTGCAGTTTTTAGTGGTAAAGAGGAAAAGGAGTCTCGGTCTGGAGGAATGATAGAGCGCATGAAGACATACAGTAGAGGAAGGGAAGACAGAGTGAAGGTTTCTGCGGGTAAAACAGAAATTTTGGTGGTTAGCTTCAGACAGAATAGGAAGGATGATGGTGAAGGATACCATGATCAGGTAATGATCACATTTATTATTATTATTATTATTATTATTATTATTATTATTATTATTTATCATGTCTGATTGTGTGATAAAGTACAAGCCTTTTGGAAATCACACCACAGAGCCCTGATAATAATTTCTCTGATGATTGTAAAGATGGTTATGAAGTTAAAAGGTAAGACATTTAATGTCTGACATAAAGGACTTACCATGTAGCATTTCATTTGCCTTTTATATATTTTTTTTTGCAGTTCTGCCCAAAAGGTGCTGGTTCTCTCCAGAGTGACACCACATAATATACAGTATATAAAATTATAAATCATTCCTGTATACAGTACAGGTGTAGAAGAGGAGTGAAGGCAAATAGTGTTAGTGTGTTTACAGAAAGTTAATTATGATGAACTGTTCATTGGTCAGAAACAGTGTTTCCACAGCTTAGTGGATATCAGAAACAAAGCTTCAGCATACCCGAACTCAGCAGTGTGTCCACGAAGAATGACAAGTCAACTGAGTTTCAAATAATGTTTCAAGGGGAAATGATAAACAGGTGAGTAATGGAGCTCTGACACACACTCAGACACTTTGTGTTAAACGATACACTAATAAATGTTCAGCGGGTTGAAGTAGTAAAAAGCTACTTCGAGGTGAGGTACAGATGTGACTTTATTTATGGATGCAATGCAAGTGGATGTCTGACCGTATTATTCAATTATCTTGTTTCCAGACCTGACCCGGGATAAGGAGGAAGAACACAACGTCTTTTGTTTATTATTATTATTATTATTATTATTATTATTATTATTTTACATCTAGATTTAATTGTTATCCTCTTTATAAATATATCTATGTAGGACACAATATTATAGTGCTGTAAGTGTAAACTAATATGTTTATTAAAATTAACAGGCACTTTTACTTTTAACTTTACATTATTTACAGTAGGTTATAATGTTACAAGGCTTTTGTTCTCTTACTGTAATACTGTATGTTTCAGTTCATATAGAAGTTCAGCTATTACATAATTTCCTGAACTATTCACCACTATATAATCAATAACTGTTTATAGTCAGCTGTTTGCCATTATACTAGTCAATTACTTACTACTAGACTAGACTTACTACTAGTCAATTACTTACTACTAGACTAGTCAGTTGTTCATGACTGCACGAGTCAGTGTCAGATCCGAGCCAGAAAGAGCATCAGACTGTCAGAGCACAGCTCAGGCTAGAAACTCAGATTATGAAGACTATAAACTCCCAACAGGCTGAAACCCTCCTGTGACCACAAAGATGCCACTGTTGGACCCTTGAGCAAGGCCATTAAATTCTTAATTTTTAACTGCTCAGATGTATAATGAGATTTAAAAAATGTAAGTTACACTGGATAAGAGCGTCTGCCAAATGCTATGAATGTAAATTATACAATCGTGCCCCCTATAATTAGGACTGTGAAAACTAGTGCCCGTTATGAAGTATACTGTACGCTCCTGTGATATTGATTGATTGCAGAATTGATTGCTTTCCATTAGTGATGGACAGATAAAGCCTCACGAAGTGAGTGACTTTTGTTAATTTAAAATGTAGATATGTCATCTAAATCATTGCACAGTGACATCTGGTGGAGTGCTGAGGTTACAGCAGGGAGTCTAGTCCACTTCACTGAGTTACTGTTAAACTGACCTGTGGACAGCAAATGAGGAATAACTGCACATTTAAAAAATGGTTATTCAGATGTAATGGCAAGAGACTCTAAAAGATTAGATTTATGTTCCGCATAAACATTTATTCTCACTGCTGCTGTCTCTAATCTGTTCCTTTTATGATTTTAAAACTATTTTTAATCTTTTTGTCCTATCTGTCATACTCTTTTTTTCTCTTTTTTTCTTATTCTTCATCTCTCTCTCTATAACATCTCTCTATAGCATCTTGTCTTTTGTCTATTTTTTTTTAAATCTCTCATGTTAACCTATGTTGCTCATGTGTACAGGATAAAGCAGTATAGATGATGAGTGAGTGAAAGAGTGAGTTCTTGACATCTCAAACAAAAACACTAAAAATTTTCATTTCATCATGTAAACTTACAGAGCTATTTTAGCCATGTTTCTTAAATTAGCTCCTCGTCTACCCCAGATGGTCTTTGTGTTATCATAAGCAATTTTTGTTGTTTTGCAGAATTCACTTATACTCAATGGACATTCTCAAGCCACATACTCATTTTTATCCACAGGGCGTCCCAAAAGTGTCCATCCATTCAAGTTGACATTACTGAGTGATTAGTGATTCAAAATCTGGCAACTGACGGTCTCACCCATTTTAACCAATCATAATAAAAAACTCAACAGCATAATGAAATCAATATAAAAATAATCAACTTCACATATTTAAAAAAATATATTTTAATAATTTCTTTTATTTTGCTACTTACAAATAAATTTTGTAATCCTAAAATTGTAGATTCTTAAAATTGTAAAAATATCTTTATGCATTGTTCGCAAATTCTTGCTATTTTGCTTTGTATTTTACTTTTGCATAATGACAATAAAATCGCCTTCAATACAATCTGATCGAATCAGGTTTGAATGCATGACCTGAATTATTTGTCCACAAGAAAATCGTGATAAAGAGAGAACGTGGAAGAGAAATAAAAAGAAAGGCATAAACATACACTCTAAAAACTGATGGATTAAGAAAACAACCCAACCATAACCCAGCCGCTGGGTCACTATTGGACAGAACACATGCTGGGTTTAACCATTTAACCCAGAATTCTGGGTTGTTCATCCGACCCAACCAGTGGGTTAAATTGACACTCTAGCTGGGTTAAATGTTAAAGTGCTGGGTTATTTTATTTGACCCAACCAGTGGGTAAAATTGACACTTCTGCTGAGTTGACACATTCCATTTGATTTTTTTTTTTTTTTCAAAAAAGACGCAAAATGTACACAACTTCACATAATGTAAAAAGATTGTCACAGAATAAGAAAATGTGAATAACTCAATTTTGAAAAAATAATCCCATTATTTTATGTTAAATATAAAATAAATGTAACATAAACACTCAACAACAATAAAAACAAGAGGTCCCTGTAAATCTGTACATTTTTTGCATTTAATGCAATGTTTAAACACTTTTTATATAGACGTTTTCAATACAAATCTTATAACAAACATTCCCCATTTTAATATTTTAACTATGAATCCGTTTATAAAAATAAATAATTATAAAACAAGGTTTTCCTGGAAGGAAATTTGAAAAACATTTGAAAATCTGTTCCTACTCATCGCTGCAACATTAACACTTACATTTCTGTTTGCGAACATTTTAGTTCTCTTAGTCAAACGTCCCAGTAACCGATGAAAATACTTACCGAACGTCTAATAATGTTCTCTGTTAACTATAAGGATCATGTGGTTGGCAAAAATTGGGTGTTTACAACATAATTGTCCGCGCTGCGTTGTTGTTTTTAGCGTTGCTGTTTGTTTTTGTTTTTCGTTTGCATATGAAGCGAGAGGCCACACATTGTCAGTGGCAGCTCAGAAACTCAAAACCCCGAAAAAAGGAAAAAAAAACTGACTCATCGAGGGCTAATCTGCAAAATCAATTCCTCTCAGTTTGTGCTAATTACCTGTCTTTTAATGATTCACTTCTGAAGAGGCTTTGAAATGCAACAAGCCAATTACCTGCAGCTTTTGCTTAATGTAGGCTTAAAAGGCCCTGTGATCTTCCTCTTGCACCTCCCCGCTCCACTCCTCTATTCTCGCAACACACTAAGAACCCTATGCCTCTAGGGCATTTCCCCAAACGTTTCATTTACAATGCCCCGCAGTCCATTTTCACAGTTGGGAAAAGTGCAATTGTGTTTCCTAGCTCATTTAAGTCAACAAAGTCTCTCTCTGTGTCATTCTTCTGCTCATTCTTCTTCCTCTCTTATTTTTTCTCCTTACATCTTCTGCATGAAATCAAAAAGGAGAAGGAAACAAAACAAGAGAGAGAGAGAGAAGGATATCAGAACGTTCTCTTTGATGATGCTTCAGGTTGTGACATTTTGATCTTTGATCAGATCCTGATCAAAAGGACATGCATCCCGGACTTCCTACGGAATGCAGCCAGATTAGTTTTCAACCCCAAACTGATTGAACTAAAGATTAGAATTTTACACCCATCCAGTACTCTTCATTTTAACCCTCATAAGGGAAGCTCCAACGTCAACCTCGAACTAGCGTAAATTTTATGAGGCAGACATCTGCCCAGATACCACGGCTCCGGCCTCCTGCCTCACGTCCTGTGCGTGTTTTTTAAAGCCCTTTGCTCTCTCTCGGCATGTCAGAACTGGTCCTTTTGTAGTGATCTCAGATCAGCTCTCGGGCGTCCCAAACCACTGGTTAAGGTTCCGGTTTGGCTAAGGACAAGCTGAACCCGGATCAGCATAAAAAGCCGCCTTCCACCCAGCACCTCCCCCTCTATTCACATTGAGAGAGACCAAAGAGTGTTTATTCAAAGTCTCTTTTAACCGGTCGACCCCCTGGTGGCCAGCTTTTTCATGGGAGGAATTTCAAATTGTAATCTGGGGGCAACCAAGCACACATATTTGTTCATGGCCCAACCTCCGCTGACCACATAATTATCTGACAGCAGATGGAAATCTGGGTAAAATGGTTGAAAACCGTGCCAATGGCTCCTACACACCCAACAGAAAGTTACAGCAATACACACACATACACACACAGATATGAAAAGGTTAAAATTAAGTTTGATGAATTAGATCATACCTTTCCATATTTTTATTTTAGGTAAGCCATCTAATAAAATCCACTTTGCTTGTTAAAGATTGTATTGAATATCAGTTCAACATGTCTGTGTGTAAATTATTATAATATTTATAACGGAAGCCTCGGTACGTTACCTCGATGTAACGCCTATAACCACAGTAATAAAACACAACACAGTAGTAAAATCAAAAGTTTCCTCATAATCGTATACCAACAAACCAGATAAAAGTCCTGTTTAATATTGCATTTGAAAGAAGTCCATTAAAAACCTGAAAATTGAGCTCAATTTTCACTCACAAGGGCCCTTATTGTCCTAAACTGTATTACACTGTCATGACCATTTAGGATGTCTAACATCAAACAAAGTGTGACAATATGATTGACCCTGGGATATCCCGACATAATGACCTGATATCGAATCTCATGCAAATAATTTTCAATTTCCAGACATGAAAGAGACATCCGATGGTCAAAATGTTCAACGCAGAACTATATGAGTCAAATTTTATAGTCAATTTATGATGATTACTGTAATTGTTTTGAGGCCTATTAGGGTCAAATTCATTCAGAATAAGATGCATATCTGGAAATGCTTCAATTTAGCCAAATGCATCGTAACATTTCAGCTGAGAGCAACGCATTCTCTTTTATAGTGGCGCACACACGCCATGCCTGAAATGAAAACACTTTCATCCAAACCTGCAATTTGTACAATAGCACGTGGTGAGACTGGGACTAAATGGTCAAAGTGTAATTTAAGGAGCTGTGAAAGCCTGTATGAAAAGTAACACATGAGACTAAAATGTTGTATGGACACTCCTAGTTCCTTTTGTGTGACCACCGAGTGACCACAATGGTGTGCACAGGAACGCAAACCCAGATCCACTCATACGCTCACGTGCTTACTTTTACGGCGTTCATTCCTGCTTGGTTTGTGTGACTAGATCTCATTAGCAGCTCCTCTTAGAAATAGGCCTCGACTAATACACCACGTCCACTTTCCATGTGCATCATCCCCACAGTAGGAGCTTCCTGGCTTAATCCTATCCTCAGGAATTTATTGTGGGAATCACTGAAGGGTCTGCTATTAAGCATGTTATTACATTTTGGTTGTAATTCTGACATGAAAGTATATAAATATTAATAAGCATCGAGTGCAGGGTTTAGTGCAATAGATCTACAATGTATGATAAATCACTTCAGCTACTGTGTTGCTTTATTCCACTCATTCCTTCAGTGAAAAGAAAGACTTGGCTATTCCTGGATCTTCTGAAATAACAGGCATGAATATCAATGCTGTTCCTCTCAGGATCCCTCGTCCATTTCACAACATTTTTGGCAGCTATTTCCCTGCTGAGAATCTGAATGGGGGAAAAAACAAACCATCCCTGCATGGCTGGCTCTCTTTTTTGAGACAGAGCCATGTAGTCAGTCTCCAGCTCACAATGTAGAAACAGCAGTATGTCCCTGGCACCTTCTCGCTATAAGAATGTGCATATACAAAGTTTTGTGTGTGAATGTATGCATATATTCTTCTTCTTTTTTTCTCAGTCTCAAAGGAAAAACTTGTAGTTCTGTGGTGTGTATCTGAGTCAGTGTGTAATTTGTAGCTTTATAAGTGGGTAACTAAAGAGCTAAAACACAGGAAGATCCACTTTTTATTTTATATGAAGCAACAGCCTATTTCTTTTGTGGCCTGATATTGTTGCCTTACGTTTTTAAAGACGAATGCTTAAATACCTGACCGAATGAGTGAACAGGATCTAACTGAAGCTGGCATGTATAAGGAATCAAATTCATAGTGTAATAAATCCAAACATGTAAAATACCATCACACTGAGTTGTGTCACAGTAGGGACTCCAGAATTCATTAAATCGAGATTGACGTGTGGAATCGCCAACATTTGAACTTTCGCTTGGTATTTCGGCACTAAATTTGCCTTGGCCCCAGCTTTTATGAACTGACTGAGTGGTTCCATCCAAGCTTGAAAACCAATTGGAAAAGAGTCCATGTGAAAGGGTCCGTTATTGCCTGCGTAAATTGTGCGGCCCGTTGCAGCCTGACCTTCGGGGGTAAAAAAAAAAAAAAAAAAAAACTTCTTTCAAACTGCGTAGCGATATCTAACAAGAAAAGCAAAAGGATTCCATGCTGCTTCCCATGGGTGTGTGTGCGTGTGCAGGTTAACAGAGGAATGTTATGAAACCAAATACATGAGCAGAGATACCTCTTATATGGACATTGGAATATATGTTTACATAGAATCAGATTATTCTTCCTGGGGTTTGCAGTAACATTGTTTCAGGGGGATCTACAGGTTATGCCTTGATAACTCGTTCCTTGAGCCGTATCTCGTATTGGGGTGATCAGATGGAATGAATTCTCTCTCAAAACATTTAAACCAACCAAATGTTGAATGTCAGAGACTACTCCTTCAGGATAGTGAGATATGTCATTACACATTTGATTGTTATATGTTTCCTTGATAAAAATGTAATTTGACTTGACAGCAAGGACACACTTGTTGCGGCCATACTTTTGACAATAAATACTTCTAAGACGCAGTCATCCTACTTTCAACTTTGTTTGGAAAGCATCCTTAATACTTTCAAAATAAAAAAACACACACATTTTTTTTTTCACTTTGTTATTTGGTATGCACAGATCAGCCATAACATTAACACCAGATAGCGTTAATACATTAACATGGATTATAAATTATATACCAGTAAACTGGTTCCAGGACCCCCAAGGCCAGCTCGTCGATCCAACAGAAAAGTCAATGTAGCCCAAACTGTTGAAAAAAATTCAATGCTGGTCATGATAGGGAGGCACCAGAATGCCCAATGCAACACAGTCTGCCGCACCCAAGAGCCAAAGAGCTCAAGGCCACAACCAAAAGCCTCCAAACGCCCCGGATCCTGATCCGATCTGGTACCCAAGTCTGATCTGTGGAGCCCCCACCCTGCAACCCACTGCACCAAAGGATCCGCTAACGCCAATTTCCTGGTGCCAGACAGGACAGCACACCCCCAGAGATCTTGTCTTGAGTCATGCTCCGAGGGACCAGAGAGAGATCCAGGCAGCACAAGGTTAATAGACAATGCTAGGCATATTGTTTTGTGTTGTAATGTTATGGCTGATCTATTAATAAGGATACTCTAAACTTTAAAGTAACTGTCTGGACTGGGCAGAAAGTGTTTTAGCAAGATGCAAAGCAGGTGTAGCTGAGGTAATGGGGGAGGGGCTCAATTACCCCATGACAGGAGATAACATGTCAAGTAGTTTCAGTCAACAGTAGTCTTAAGTGTCATTAAAATGAGTTACATTTCATTTACTTCCTGATTATTTGATAACTTGTAATCACATATCTTATATCTGGATTATTTCTGTTTTGTTTGTTTTAAATATTAATAATATTCTTAATTTTAAAAAGCTACCTCAGGCAATGGACTCAAGTGGACAGTTCCATAAATATAACCAGTTTTAATTTTAATTACTTGACCTGTTGATCACAGTTTTATGAACAAAATTAATTATTTGCATTAAAATAGATTGTAGTTGTGTTCCTTAACTTGTGAAAAAAATTGAAAATGGTTGAACAGGCTTTAAATCAGAAGTGTTAATTCAATAATGTATTTTATTAGTGTTCATTAATATTAAAGGATTTCATTAAGAAACCACACATATTGTGCTACCATCAGCCATAATACTTTTCTGAGGAAATTACACAATAATCTTCTGTTTTTAATATATATTTAATTAACATTAAGCGATTCGTCATAACCGTATATATATTTGATTTCCTAAAACTTAATCAGGTTATGACGAATACCATGAAATGAATTAAACTAAATGAAAGAATTTTCAGGTTATTTCAACTAAATAAGAAATATTTGTTCATATTTCACAAATGGAAGAAACAGGTTAGATTTTGTTTTATTTTTACTTTTAGGTTGATTAAACTAAATGTGAAATATTGATTTATATTTATTTTTTTTTCTTTAAATTGATTAAGCTAAACCAGAAAATATTAATGTTTTAATGGTTAATGTTTCAAAACTAGAAATAATGAAAAAATTGGTTTAGATTTTATTTTTGATTAATTAGATTAGACTAGGTGAGAAATAAGTTAGAACTAGAAATGACAAGTATTCAATTAAAGTTTATTAAATTCTATTAAACCTAATGTCATTAATGAAACATAGTCTGGCTGTGACCTGGGTTATGACTTTATTGAAGTCTTATTAAACTCTATATAAAAGGTTAGGTCACTTTTTAAAGTCGGATAAAACGTCTTTTTCACTAACACTTGTATTTTTGGAGTGGATGAAGAGAACAGAATCGGTTAATGTTTTCTGCACTCCTGGCCTCGGAGCTATGTGCTGTACTGAACTATGGCATGTTTGGAGGACAATTGGTTAAGTGGAGTTAACTGTTGCCTTTTTCTCCCTGAGGTAGCTTCGCTTTTGATCCTGCCCTGCCTGGCGCCTTCCAAAACGCAACTTGTCTGGCTTATTAAATGCCTAGAGAGAGAGAGAGAGAGAGAGAGACAGGAATGCCTGTTGGCTTCTTAGCTGAAGCTTTTGTAACCTTAAAAGCCCATGACAAGCCTTAAATTGCGGAAATGCGGTGTGAACAGCCTTATCCAATCAATTTCTTTCTTTTGCGGCGCATCAGCCAGGAACAGTTCTGAATAAATAAGGCGCTTGTTGTATTTCCCAGATGCGTTTGCTCTTACCAAAATGCGTTATTATATCCTACCAGCACCATCACATTCTTCCTTCGGTAATTATTTCAATACCAAAAAAAAATTTTTTTTTTTTTTTTTTTTTTGTTTCAATATTTTTCCACTCACTTCAGGCTTCCTTGACTTTTCATGATTTAGTTTTAAAAAGTCAATTCTTTTGTGTCGTCTCAATGACTATTCAACAGTTGGATATGGATAGGCCTGTCTTTCTCTAAAGGTTCCCCACTGTTTAATTGGGCTAAAATTGGTCCGCTTGTGTTCCAAAGAGTCGGGAGCCCTCGGGCCATCAATACATCATCTCAGCACGACGCCTGTGATTAACTGCTCGTTTTTCTCAATATCCTCTTGATGTCTTTCAGCGGCGCGTCCCGGCCAATCCGAGCGGGCCTTGCGCGCGTCACGTGGCCGTTCGGCCGCTCTGATTGGCAGTCGCGGGGGGCGGGAGGGGCGGAACGGTGGCTTGTTTTTAATAAGTGAAGCTGTCGCGGGAGAAGGAGGCTGTCAAAAACCGAAAAAAAGAAGGAAAAAAAAAACAAAAAAGAGAAACAACACAACACCCGAGTTAAAGGAGAGCGATCGCCGTGTAGGAGTGTGGGACCAGAGATACACACATGCTGAAACGCCGAGACGCAACGCCCTAGTAGGAGCCCGACATGACTTCTCCTAAGGGAACTGCTCCGTTTGAAGCCTCGCCTCGCGACAAAACGGACTCCGAGAGCGAGGAGAGCAGAGCCGCCGAGGAGAAGAGCAAGCCGAGCCGCCACCCGTTCAGCGTCGAGTCGCTCATCTCCAAGCAGAACACCTGCAGGAGTGCGCGCTCTCCTCCTCCTCCTCCTGCTGCTGCTGCTGCTCCTCCAGCGCCTTTCCCAGAGCACCTGGGCCAGTACTCTCACTCTCAGAGGACTTACTTCCCACAGAAAAGTCAGGTCTCAGCTGAAACCTTTAACCATCATGTCTCGGACTGTCTGATCGACGAGAGCGAAGACTCGAGTGACAAGGAACAGAGCACTTGGCTGAAGAGCCCAACTTTCTCATCACCGCAGAGTAAGAGAGCATGTCACCTCCAGACTTCTGAGTTGCTGTTATTGAGCTAAGGAAATGTGTGCTGCGTAGTTAACAGGGCAATGCAATTATATTTAATAACTATTAAATAACCTTATTACAAACAAGGGTTGCTATTCTAATATTAATAGCCTAATGCATTATAATTATTATCATTATTGTAAACAAATGCTACTTGTATTCTCAATATTGGAATAACATTGTTATCCACTTGGTGCACACTTGGATTGTTCATAAAAGAATATTAATAATATAACTAATGCCACCCTAAAGTTTGCTTAACTTTTGATTATCCTCTTTGATCATCATCTTGGTGCATGGCATTAGAGGTTCGTTACGCATCCATTTGTAGACTAACCCCCAGCGGTGTCCCTTCTGTCTCCCCTCTTTGCCGTGTAGGAGCTGCAAGTCCTCCGTCGACGTGCCACCTGCGCAAGCACAAGACCAACCGCAAGCCGCGCACCCCGTTCACCACGGCGCAGCTGCTGGCGCTGGAGCGGAAGTTCCGCCAGAAGCAGTACCTGTCGATCGCCGAGCGCGCCGAGTTCTCCAGCTCTCTGAGCCTGACCGAGACGCAGGTGAAGATCTGGTTCCAGAACCGACGCGCCAAGGCCAAGCGGCTGCACGAAGCCGAGCTGGAGAAACTGAAGCTGGCCGCTAAACCCGCACTGCCCGCCGCGCTGGCCTTGCCTTTCTCTCTGGCCGCGCACGCGCCTCCAGCTATGTACGGCGCCGCGTCCGCGCTCCCGCGCCCGAGCCTCGCCGTGCCCGCGATCTTCGGCTCGCCTTATGGAATGTATTACTTATCCTAATAATAACCCAAAACCCACGAGAACTGCGCGGTTTCCATCGTGCCTGTTTGTTTTAAAGACTTTCCCTAATGTGCAGTTGCAATAACTTTTACAAAACAAATGACTCCGATACCTCTGCCTCCAGATTTGTACATTTGGAGATTTGGAGATGTTCTTCTTTTTTTGTTTTTTTTTGTTTTGTTGTTAAAGCCATCTCCTCGATTAGCCTTAAAACATAAGAATGCCAGATAAATGTCTGACGAAATGCAATGATTAGTATATGTGTGATGTATATATTCATGCTCTTGTGGAGCAGGTTCTTCTGGATTGATGTAAAAACAAAAATCTCTGGGGGTTTGTCCGTCATGTGACGAGAAGTACTTACTGGCCTAATCTTTAAAAAGTGCCTTGAAAGACCAAATATTTATTAGTCAATAAAGAGTATTCTTTTTAACGTTTAATTTCTTCTCCTTTATTGTGGCTGTGGGATATTTATGGTCAATTTTGCAAAAACATCAACAATAACATCATCATCAACAACAACAACAACAACAATAATAATAATAATGCCACACAAAGCTAAGTTAATGGAACGTGTGGTTATAATTGTTTTTGAGGCCTAATAATTTCGTGCTTATCAGAAATCCTTATTTACGGATGTATAGCTATTTTATATTTTATAATTCGTTTAGTCACACTCGTTTCCCTTCAATTTTCATTTTTACATAATTCCTTTTACAATTTTAAACTTTTTTTGCAATTAGATTTCATTGTGTGTAAAATGCGTAAAGGAGTGAACGCAAATGGGCGCTGCAGAAATTCAAAACCACAGGTTACAGTCGTTTTAATCTGATTTCGCATCTATTTATCCGTCTACATCTATCTGTATACATATACTAACCTCTTGAATAATACATTAAACATTACACAGGAAAAATATCGACAGTATAGGTGACATCGGATAGGAAGTTTCTTGCGCTCGATCAGGGCCGGTTCTAGACCAGACCATATGGGGGAGCAGTCAAAAATTTGAAGGGGGCATCATGTTCTAGCATTGTTTT
>JAQMYI010000038.1:1568583-1579038 GCA_030014275.1 Clariallabes melas | reverse complement strand
GCCCACATTATTTTCGGAGCACCACCTGGACATCCAGCGGTTCAGCGACCATAACCTGCTGTAAGCTATGTCGCCACATCGCGATTAGCCACTTAGCTAACATACTAACAGTATAGTAAGTTAACTTTAGAAATTGCACACACATTTAGGACAATACCCTTAACACTGCATAGCGATACAATAATTTGTTATAGTTATATATTGTATATAGTGTATAACAAAATTATATCTAATATTTCATGTTGTAAAATAATAAAAAGTTAACTCAAGTTCCCACTCACCACTGAATTGAATGATGAGACAGGGACACCACTCAGGTTTGGTTGTGGGAGTCCTGCTCCAAAACACACACCTCTTCTAGCTTGTTCCAACTGGCCAAATTTTCTTGGCTGAGCTTTGACATGTCATCATGATTTAATTCTTATATGCCGTGAATGTGTACTGTTTTATGAATAAAGTTCATAAAAGAGTAATTGTCTGAGGACTTCTACCTGCTTCTACCTGCTTCACTCTGTTTACCTGTGCCTGAAAGCTGACACTGGCATTCTTTAATAAACCAAGGATTCAGAATTGCAAACTACAACTAAGCCACACATCACATAACTTTAATAAAATTAGGCGTTTAGTAGCATCCTATATCTCGAACTCTCAATATACATGATAGCATGATGTGTCCTGACTTCTGACTTCATATGTTGCATCCCAGTAAATTGTACTAATTAATCAGCATGCTATGCATCCTTAACACAGGATGTTAATGGTATTTGTCAGGAACAAACAATAATAGTCTACATTATACAAACCGCTAATAATGGTGATGATGATTATTATTATTATTATTATTATTATTGAGTTACCTAGTTAGGATTTCATTGTACTTCACAAAACTCCAGTATAATTTCAGTAATACTGCAGTTTTTAATCCCAGAAACTGCAGTTATTATTATTTTTTTGTTAAGGATACCTAGGCTCTTATATCCTCTGTTTTATATTGGGCCTTATGTATGTCTTCTTTGTATTTTCTTCTAGCCAGTGTTCTCTCTTAAGTATCTCCTGCTTATGCTCTCTTTTATGTAAAACAATGAGGATGGGTTCCCTGTTGAGTCTGGTTGCTCTCAAAGTTTCTTCCTATTGCCATCTCAGGGAGTTTTTCCTTGCCAATTTCGCCCTCAGCTTGTTCATCAGGGATTATCAGACCATTTTAATTCATACACATTTACATTCCATACAAACTTAAATAATTCTTTTGATTCTGTAAAACTGCTTTGCGACAATGACAATTGTTAAAAGCGCTATACAAATAAAATTTATTTGAAAAAATTTTATTGAATTTTATGTATTAAACAATGAAGAATGATCTGCATTAAACTATGTAGTAAATAAACTCAGACTCATTAAGAAAACTACTGAACAAGAAGGAAAGCAATGTTAATGTAAGATTAAACTCGATGCAAATATTTTAATGTCACTGTAAATATTGAGATGCATTTCCCTCTTTGGATAATACTGTCACTGCCCTCACTCTTTAATGCTGTGTAACTTTGCTGCAGTCTCTAAATGCATTTGAATTTCGATTTATTTTATTATATTGTTGATCTGTACATCACTATTATGACTGATTCAGTTATTATTCCTTCTTTTTCGTGTGATTGCTGCCTTCACACAGCTGTAAATATGTGTTAATTTCAACAGGATTACGTCAGTATTATTTCTCTTCACTTGGGGAGAGAAAAGGGGCGGAGCCTCGTGCCGGTGCGCTCCGGCTGCACTACACCTGTGTGTGTGTGTGTGTGTGTGAGCGTGTGCACGCGGTAATGATGTAGTGATTCACCCTCAAAATAAAGTGTGTTTATATCTGACTCTTCAGAAAGAGGCTGGAGCTCAGTGATGTCGCTGCGTCTTACACACACTATTGTTTTAAAAGAAACTGAAAGTGTGACGTGAGGGCGCGTGAAGATGAGTGTCTGCGTGAGTCTCACACTCAATGTGAGAGAGTTGGCAGGTATGAAAATGTCTTCATATTATATAATAATTCTGAGGCTAATAAAAATATTCAGGAGGATTCATGAATTAATTTGTTTGATTATGAATTTAATGTGAGTAGTCGACTGATCTCTCTCTCTCTCTCTCTCTCTCTCTCTCTCTCTGTCTCTCTTTTCACATCCCAGAATTTCTGGACATTTTTGATCACAGCGTTTGGAAAGGGGAGGATAGTTTTTTAAAGGCTTTGTCCCAATCCGCACTGTGCCCTACACCCCCCTCCCCCCTCCACACAGACAGCAGTGTGACCCTACATGAAGTGTTTCTGCAGCTTATTGACACACCGCGGTTAGCGCGCGCATGATGACTTCCCGAGACATTCCCGCCGTTAGCGCGCGACCGGTGTTGATTTACCTCAGGCTTTAGCATCGTTAGCATCTTCCACAGACCCTGAGCTCACGCGCTGGAGCAGAGATTTTAATCACATTTAACACTGAGTAACAGAGGGGGAAACTGGATTTTCTTCGTGTAGAAGTTATGAATAAAATCACCAAAGTCATTCATGCTGCAGTTGAACAGGTAAGATAGAGTTAAAGTACAGAGAAGTTAATTTAAGATCTGAGAGAGTTTTAATCACTTTGTAAAGTGTTGTGATGGTGAAGGCTGGAGTTGAACTGGATAAAACTTATAATCTGTTAGAACAAATAATACATCATAAGTAAAAATATATAATAATAATTACATAATGTGTTTAATACATAAACATGCAGTGTGAAATAAATCTTATTTCACTGAGAAATAATAAGCAGAAGCTTCAGTTCACAGTAAGTGTTAGTGCAGTGGTAGTGTAGTGGTAGTGCAGTGGTATTATGTGGTATTATGTGGTCTTATGTGGTATTATGTAGTATTATGTCGAATTGTGTGGTATTATTTGTTATTATGTGGTATTGTAAAAGCATAAGCGGATTACCGCAGGCGTCTTTTTTCTGAATGTCTCAGTTGCTCTCTATGTCATGGTGCAAAACTATTTGTGTCATTAATATTTCACCCTGTAATTAATGCAGTTTTTAACTTGATATTAAATTATTTTATATCTATTGAATGTGAGCAATAAAAAGAGCTGCACGAGGCCACTGATCAGACGGGTTAGAAAGACGACAACAGCTTGGAATATCACATGTACTAGTTGTTTACATGGTAAATGTGTTTAGTTATATACAAACAATAATAAAAACTGTATTATAATAATATATTAATTCTTTAACGTTTTTTGTTATTACTTGAGGTGAGTTTATTATTGATTAGGTGCGAGAGTTGTTAATTATTAGGAACGTTTCAGTCGATTGGCTGACGATTGAAATCGGTCGATAATCGATTAATTTTTTATGATCAGTTGTCTCTCAACAGGTCGATCACGAGTCGAGAGCCACATCAACATGCTGTCTCAGTCTGAGAATATTACCAAGTCTCTTCAAAAGACGTCAAATTCGCAATATGTAAAGTGTTTTCTAAAGTAAAAACACATGGGGGATGTCTCCCAAAAGTTTTAACACAACTAACCTCATTCTCCAACTCGTAATTTGTCGAATATGAAAAGTTATCCACAAAAGCAGCAGCTAAATCTTGTAAGTCGACCCTCACTGAACCCCCCTGTAGCAGAAGCGCTCATAAAGCTCAAGTCTTGCTTAAAATGTTCAGTACAGAGTTTTGATTTGTGACTCCCGTAGGACAGGTGCATTTTTGATAAACATTTTTGCCATTTGTGAGCGCGCCTTGATGCTAGTTAAAAAATGATTTATTAATTTTTTTTGCTAAACTTCTCTTTAGACAAGAATAGGATATTACAGTCAGTGGTTTCAGTTTCTTTATAATCTACCTGAAATAATAACAGAATGGAATATGTTGCATTAATTATATTTGTGCACTGATGTTAAGAATAGTTATTTTTACTGTTATACATAGTAAACAAATACACTATACTACACAATAGAACACTTTAAATGGAGGATGTCGATAACCCACACACACACTCTTCTGATTTCTGTGATTGAGGATCTGTGATTGAACCCAAAAACCCTAATCAGAGCATCAGTATTAATTATAGTTAATAGAAGAGTAGATTAAAATATAAAATCGTGTCTCATTCTGGATAGTGAGTGTCAGGGTAGATGAGGAGACAGAGGCTGGAGTGAGAGAGACAGACACTGAGCTACAGTCAGCAGAGTTCAGGGACGAGCAAGCCAGGAGACAGAGACAGAGACTGGAGTGAGTGAGAGATGTGGAGTGAGAGAGAGAGAGATGTGGAGAGAGAGAGATGTGGAGTGAGAGAGAGAGAGATGTGGAGTGAGAGAGAGAGAGATGTGGAGAGAGAGATGTGGAGTGAGAGAGAGAGAGATGTGGAGAGAGAGAGAGTTATGGAGTGAGAGAGAGATGTAGAGTGAGAGAGATGTGGAGTGAGAGAGATGTGGACAGAGAGAGATGTGGAGTGAGAGAGAGTTATGGAATGAGAGAGAGATGTGGAGTGAGAGAGATGTGGAGTGAGAGATGTGGAGAGAGAGATGTGGAGTGAGAGATGTAGAGTGAGAGAGAGATGTGGAGTGAGAGAGAGATGTGGAGTGAGAGATGTTACATTCTGTTTAAATGTGAGTCGCTATAATTCAACATGTTATGCTGTAAACTATGTTATTATGGGGTTTAAAATGTTACACTTTGTTCCATGTGTCCCTTTGTAACTTTGAGCATCTGTCCCTCTAAACGTCTCTGCACGGTCCTGCTTATAGACACGTCGAGCACATTTTTAGTTTATGAAGTTATAATTTAAAGTATATTGTCAGTAAACTCCAGGTTGAGGTGATTTATACTGCAGGTATACTGGTAAGTTTTCTTAATATCATGTGTGTAGTTTACTGCTTATTATTATAGATTATTTTTGTTCATTAAAGTATAATTTCTTATTGTTAAATGATATCTTTAACTGAATATCAGTGATGACCCCTAGAGGGCGCTTTGCACCCAGAGACTCTATTTCATGTTCATGGTTGGACTTCATTTCCCATGTTGCACTTGTCAGTGGTTTTCACCTCCACCTAGTTTACTGCCCTAATGTGTTTAAACATTTAAGCTCTTCAGTTTCATCAGTCAGCGTCTCACATCTGTTGTCTCTGTCGTGTTCTCGTGTTGTTATTCGTCTGTCCTGTAGGTGCTGTTTTATTTAATTCATGTTTGTTTCTAATTAAAAGTCTTAACCTCTGATCTTATGCCTTGTCTGTGTCCCTCCAACTGACACTGGACTTTAAAGTAGACTTGAAGTTAATTAATATGTACATTACCACTGGACTACACATATCAAATAAATAAAATCACAAAACATATTCAGAACATAAGAACATATTTATTTACTCATTAAAACAAACATTTTAAAGAAATATTGTACAAATACCAAAATATCATAACTCAAATCAACACTGTAGTTCAAAACAAAACACCACAAACACACACAGTCCTGATCTGGGAAGGTTGAGGTCAGAATTTGTGTCATGGTTGAACCTCTCTACAGTTTCTGCCATGACCGAGACAGAGGACATTAAATGGACAGTTCCAGTGTTATGGGTGTGAAGTTTGGACTCATATTGGTAAAATAAAAGCCTCAGAGCATTTACACACTTTAGAGAATTAATATGGATTTAATGTTAACTCTTCAGCTAAAAACAAATAAATCCTCAAAATTCAAATCATCATTTAAATTCAGAAAATATACAGTGTTTCATCAGTGTTATGGATGAGACATTAAACGGACAAACGTTTATGAGAGACTGCAGGTCTTCTACAAACACTATGAATTTTAAAGAGCTGCAGAAAGCATTAAATCACTAAACAATATTTTCTGGCTGTTGTGTGTTACACTGGAATAAATGTTATGATATTTAAACTCTAATAGTACTAAGTCCAAAGTTAGTTATTTTTCCTGATGATAAGCAGAAATAAATCTTGTTATATTTTGACTTACTGTAAGACGTTTGGCTTAAATAAAACCATAAACAATCACTGTGACTCTGCTGTATGTTTTAGGGGAGTACTGTCCACTTTGTCCACACGTTCGTCTGACTGAGTAATTAATTAATTTTAACACCTTTACATCGTTACTCTTAGTGACCTCTGACTGATGAAGGTGTGTATTGTTAGCATCAACACCAACAACCGCTTTTGAGAACCTGCACTGACTGAAGACTCTTACCTGCTTCCAAAGATACACCTGACTCGTGCTGCTGGTGTCACCCCACTAATTTCACGTATCTCAGTGCGGAACTTATTCGTCCTAAATAAGGAAGCATTGTTACTGATTCTGGTGTCTGGTATCTGATTCTGTGATCATTCATGTGGACTTGTAAGTAATTGTTCGATACCAACATCTGATACCAGGAGAGATCATGTGATGTGTGTGTGTGATGTAATGGTGATGAACAGACAAACAGGAAATAGCAGTAATGTGGAAAATTTAAAATTAACAATGAAATTTTTTTTTTACAAAAATGTAAATATAAAGCAAAAATGCAAATAGTTAGCAATTGTATATTTAATATAACATTTTTTAAATTGTATTAAATTATTGAACATTTTAAATGCTGTTTTAATTTAAAGCAATTATTAATTACAATTTGTTTTAACCCTGGGTAAAGTCCCTTGTTTTAAATGTTCTAGAAGCAATAACTGAAAAGCAAAATTATATTTGTTTCCTTTTTTTGCTGATTCGAAAAATAATATGAACAAATAATTTGGTTCATGATGTAAAAACTGTAACACAAACTGAACTGTAAGTTGTGATCGATGCTCCACTAATAAAAATCCAAACTCACTCTCAGCCAGACTCTCACTCTCTCACTAAGCTTTTATTTACAGTCACTTACATTTAAAATCCAAGAAAATTCACAGTTAAAACACAAGTTTAAAAAACCAAATCAACAAATACACAATGTTACAAAAGTAAATGAATAATTGTATTAAATAATCCTGATCTCAATCCTGATCAAAATAAACACGATTCTGATTTTGGTCCTAATGGAGCAGCCCTGGTTCTGGTCACTGGACCCAGGATAAGATTACATCACACATTACATCACTGTGCTGTTCACAAAGAAAAACCGACTGAGCTGATTACATTTAAACAAAGTAGGACTAATTAACACTGAGATAAACCTAAAGACTCAAATAACTAACAAACAACCAGCATAATGCTAATGTGATAATGAGGTAATGCTGTATTAGAGCTGTATAAAAGACTTTCCTGAGAATTATGTACATTTAAGATGGATTTCTACATTTTAAATCCAAAATGACACAAACTTTAACACGAAGATAATATAAAGGTGTGTGTGTATAATAATATTATTAAATTATGTTTACAGTTTGTAAAATGAGTCAGTTTTAATACACAGTCGAGCTACGGCTTCCATATTTGTTCAGGATTAGATTTCAGTGTGTCAGTAGTGTGAAGTTTCCTTTTATTTGAACTCTTAAACATCGTCAACATTCATTTTAAACGTTTTGTGCTCATTTTAGTCTCTTCTGTATTTACAGATTGTAGTGTGAATTATTTATTACAACATTTAACCTCAGGAATCACAGTTTGACAGGTGATTTATGATACCATACACGGACATGGTTTAGAGCTCTTTATTAAATTCAATATTGTAATTGTGCTCTAAATGTCTTATATTACATATATTACAAAGATTACAGTGTATACAGTATTACAGATTAGTAGTAATAGTTAATAGTAGTAATAGTTAATAGTAGGAATAGTTAATAGTAGTAATAGTATCATTTTTAATATTCTCTTAGTGTTTCTAAAACCCTGTATACGGCCATGACTACAGTCTACACTCCTCTCTCCTTACTGCGTGTTGTTTAGTGTAAAGAAGATAAAATATTAATAGCAATTATGATGTTTTTACCACTTTGAATACATTTTAAATAAAAACATTCACCATTTCATAACACTGTTCTGTTTACATTCACTTTCTTTTTAAACTGTTTCTATTTATCATCATCTTAACGTACATTAACAAAGTGTCTGTTGCTCTCCAATATAATAAATAATGTATTTTAGGGTTAGGGAGTTAGAGCCTAGTGCATTAGATTAGAGCAACACTGATATCTGATCCTACAGACTGTTGTGTGTCATCAGTGTGAAAAACATTGACCTCATATTCAATTAAAAACTTCCCAAATGAAATCTATTGAAAAGAGTTTAAATATAAATGAGTAGCTCTAGAGTCCAGACATGATGAAGAGTTGTGTTTATTAGGACATTGTACATGAATAAGAAATCATTAGGAATTATACAACAATATCAAAGTAAAGCCATTTTTTCACAGCATCCATGATCTTTTTTTAATTTTATTTTTAACAAAAAAAATCAATTGAATATTTTAGAATGAAACATAAAATATCTAAAACACAACAAATGTTCATTATATTCAGCTCTGGAACTCATTTAATTAAAGTAAATTCAAGTTAAATGAAAGGAGCAGAAACCAGAAGATGTCCAGAATCTAACACTCGTACTGTGATGTTGTTTATTGTTCAGTCAGTGTCCAGTGGATTCACTAAACCAGAAGCGTCAGTCACATAAAGAACACTTCTCTCCTGTACTGATGAGTTCCTCTGGTACTAGTACTGTGTGTTTCGTGGTTTAGGAGTGTGAGGGTTTGTGGAGCTCCTGTTTTGTTGTCTTTGTGTATTACTGGTGTTATTGTCCTGCCTACTCCTGGTCTCTTCTCTGTTATATGAACTGACTGAACCTGTGGAGTCACTGAATGTACCAGTCCTGTCCTGATTCTGTGGAGTGTGAACATCATCCACACTGTGACCTACATCACTGGACACATCACGTCCTCTCTGTTGTGTGTGTTGGGGGTTTACTTTGCTTTGATCTGTGAAGGAGTCGGGTTTAGAAGTTGACTGTCCATCAGAATTACTGCCACCAGTAAAGCGACTCACGACGCCGGTAACTTTGTCGGTAATTGCTTGTTTCCAAGTTTTATCATATCTGTAAAAACAAAATAATTAAAAAGACATGAGACTTTTCTATTTGAAATAAAATATATAACCATTACTGAGCTGAGAATGTTA
The DNA here is from genome assembly GCA_030014275.1 of Clariallabes melas. Taxonomy (NCBI): domain Eukaryota; kingdom Metazoa; phylum Chordata; class Actinopteri; order Siluriformes; family Clariidae; genus Clariallabes; species Clariallabes melas. The sequence continues at coordinate 1,569,927 of JAQMYI010000038.1, read as the reverse complement.
ATCCACTTCCAAACCCTGTGTTCCATTTATTCAGGTTTTATATAATTTTATACTAAGGAAGTTCTGTTCAGGTGTTTATCTGCAGTGTTAAGTTTCATCTGATCCAGGCTGAGTTTCACAAAAGTCTCACAACACAAGTATTGTTGTTAAATAGTGGAGCTTCATAATGAACACTCACTTAACACAGCTAAGATGATGTTAACTTTGGAAAAGTCAGACTTGTACAGCAGTGTATCAGTTACTACTGCAGACTTTGTAAAAGGACTATTGGCAAAGTGAAAGGCAAGACTTAAATACACATCTATAAATAATAATAATAATAATGTGTTCCTGTTTATACCATCATTACTATAGTAAACTGGTGTAACATGTAGAACTGCACTGTATCTAAATTGCTGGTTAAAATCAACACCTGTATGCTGGGCCTGATGTAAACCACATTTATATATAAATAATCCAGAAGGATATTGTGTGTTCTGACAGTGACAGTGGTGTAACCAAACATGAAGAATGACATAAACTAAGATCACAATTGTTTTCCTGAACCGTGTAGTTACATTTATAAGATTAATTGTTAAGCATGTTTAAAAACAATTTACCGGTAAGCAATCTTATTATGTTTTATAATAATTTATATATAATAAAACCCTGGTCTGTTGTTCTTACAGTACAGTGATATTGCAGTGGTTTGATCTGTTACTGTTACAAAATAAATGTTTTAAAGTTAATGTTATATGATGTCACGATACGTCATGACAAGAGGTATTTATCCTCTTACATGTTACACTCACATTAGCAATTACACAGGTAGTACTGTGTGTGTGTGTGTGTGTGTGTGTGTGTGTGTGTGTGTGTGTGTATCAGGTTTTACTTACTGTAACTCTCCTCCTGAACTCTTCAGTAACTTCTTCAGCTGTTTGACTGAATCTTTTATATGGTTCTCTCTCAGATCCAGATGTTTCAGACATGAGGAGTTAAATCTCAGAGCGTCAGTCAGAGCAGCTCCGCCTGTATCTGTTATTCTACACTTCACTAACCTGCACACAGAGAGATAATGATGTAGGTGTGTACATTAAGAATGATGTGAGAGTATACGCTCTGTGATTGACAGTAAACATCTCTCTAAAAAATATTGTGATGTCACTTCAGTGTGTTTCATCACTGAGTTTCTCACCTCAGTGTCTCCAGTTTACACTCGTGTTTCTTCAGTAGATCACAGAGCTTCTCCACTCCTGAGTCTCCTAGTTCACACTTACTCAGATCCAGATCTCTGATGTGTGATGGATTTGTACAGAGAGCTGAAACCACATCAGTGCAGGATTTCACACTTACACTCTCACACAG
>JAQMYI010000038.1:1439529-1455430 GCA_030014275.1 Clariallabes melas | reverse complement strand
ACGCTCGGCGTCAAAACAAGAAGCGCATGCGTGATACATGATACTCGGTGCTCGTAAACCAAGACAATGCTCATTTTCCAAGTCAAATTTTATTTAAAAGTCTTTGCTCGTCTTGCGGAACACTCGCAAAACGCGTTACTCGTAATCCGAGGTTCCTCTGTATTTTAATTACACTGTTTAAATTATTTTGCACTTGATTAATTAACTAATTAATTAACTGAAATGTTATCATGAGTAATAACTTTTAATATTATTAATATAAAGTAGTAATATCGTTTAAAAAAATAGAAATGAGTAAATTAACATTCTTTAAATAAAGTGATAGAAACATGAATGATTAACATTTCATAATTTTATTAGTTATTAAACACTGGTATAGTTTTTGTCAAAATATATGTAGGATGTTTTTTTTTTTACTAATAAATATGTAAAATTTCCTTGTCTTTAATAGATAACAAGTAGTAAAATTGTTGATTTATTAAATAAAAAAGGAGTAAATGAATTTAATTGATTGACTAAGTTATTCCTTATTAAATTTAGAAATTGCTTGACTAATTCATTATTCGCTCCCAGTCCATTAATTATCATTAATTACTTTGTGCTCATTATTTTTTAACCGTTTGGACGTTAAACAGAAGTTTTCATGTTTCTTTGTGTTATTTTTGTCCTCTGCAGTTCCGTAACTCTCTGCAGCTGCTGATGGAGACGTTAAACGCCACGACGCCGCACTACGTCCGCTGCATCAAACCCAACGACCACAAATACGCCTTCACGTAAGGAGTTACGCATGCCTAATAATTAATGCTAAACGTCTGGGGGTTTTTTGGGTAAAATTTTGTAATTATCTCACCTGCTACATGATTGAGCGTTTTAAAGAGGGAAGGCAAATCACACTGTTATGCATAATAGTTAGCAGGTGGCAAAATTCCCACTTCAAATGCTACACACCACTCTGGTTACATAAAGTACTAGAAAGTAAAGTTATTTGTTGTAGGACGCGGTGGAGTGGAAGTGAAAATGCATCAACTAATAAAACTACTCGCGTAACATACAGATGCGTGAAAACTGTACTTAAGTACAGTAACAAAGTAAATATACTGGGCTACGTCCCACCTCTGCTTAAAAAGTTCACATTTTGTCTGTATTCATTTATTAAAATATTCTTATTGATCTGTGTAAGTGATGACAAAGCAAAACTAAATTAGTAAACAATTGTGATCAATTAACCTTACAATTATTATTTTTAGACTTTTTGATGAAGATTAATGTAAATAATTTCAGGTTTGACCCGAAGCGTGCGGTACAGCAGCTGAGGGCGTGTGGAGTCCTCGAGACCATCCGCATCTCCGCTGCAGGATTCCCATCCAGGTACAAATCAACTTAATTTAATTAGTTATTTGGAGTTCAAATAATAAAGCAGATACGGATACTATATACGTGTGTGTGTGTGTGTGTGTGTGTGTGTGTGTGTTTCAGATGGACCTATCAGGAGTTCTTCAGCCGCTATCGTGTGCTGATGAAGCAGAAAGACGTCCTGGCTGATAAGAAAATGACCTGCAGGAATGTTCTGGAGAAACTGGTGCAGGTGAGAGACTGACTATAGATCCGTCTTCTACTTCTTCTTTCTCTCTTATACTCCCCATACTCTCTCTTGTACCGCTACATACTTTCTAAAACATTTAGGTGACTCTGCAGTAACAGAGTCAGTAGATTTTCCATACTTCCTTCTTCATAAGCTCTGATACTCGCCCATGTTCTGGTATACAGTACTTCTACATACTGCCTGTGTGCCATCATACTCTTTGATACTCTCTCATGATCTTTCAGACTTTTTCATACTCTCTGATGCTCTCTCATACTCTCTCATATTTTTATTTTTTTCTATTGTTTTCTTCTCTCCAGGATCAGGATAAGTACCAGTTCGGGAAGACGAAGATCTTCTTCCGAGCGGGTCAGGTGGCGTACCTGGAGAAACTCCGTGCCGATAAACTGCGAGCCGCCTGCATCCGGATCCAGAAAACGATCCGCTGCTGGCTGGAGCGCAAGAAGTACCTGCGCATGAAACAAGCCGCCGTCGTCATCCAGAGATACGTCCGAGGACACCAGGCCCGATGGTGAGGAACGGGAACGCTCTAGATGATTAGACATGGATAGACGGATGAGCTAAAGGTTCTGAAGGTGGTTCTGTTTGTCGTTTTCAGCCTGGCGAAGTTCCTGCGTCGCACCAGAGCCGCAATTATCATCCAGAAATACCAGCGCATGTACGTCCAGAGAACCAGCTACAGGCGCAAACGCCACGCCGCCCTCGCCATGCAGTGTATCCTCCGAGCGTACATGGCCCGACAGCAGTACAAAGCGGTACACACACACACATTCACATGCATCTCACATGCAGAACGGTTAAATCTTGTGTTACTGCATAAAGATTTCTTAAGAAGCTTATATAACTTTAATTCTACAAAAAAAAAAATTGTATTTATATAAATCTATTAGTTTTATGTGTCACGTTTAATATCAGTGTTCGAGATGTGTGATGTAATCTCTGGGGATATATTAGTGAGCGGTAAGAAGTGGAAGGTCATGTGATCAGCGAGTGTGAAACGTTCTAGCAGTCTCCCGCTGACGGACAACAGCAGCTGCTTTCCTTTCGTCTCCTCTCCGCTCGTCTCTCTCATTTTCTCAGCACGATTTATTCCGATCAAAGTTAAGACTCAGGGAGAAAAGCAGGAAGTAATAATGTGTCACCTGTGCAAAAGGTTAGCGGTTAATCTGAAAGGTTTGTTTTTTGTGTAAAAAATATTTGATTTTGGTTTCTTGGTGTGTGTGTGTCCAGCTGCTACGTGAGAGCAAAGCCATCATCATCCAGAAGATGGCGCGTGGTTGGTTGGCGCGTCAGTGGTACAAGCGCTCCTTGGCCGCGGTGGTGTACCTGCAGTGCTGCATTCGGCGCATGATGGCCAGGCGCGAGCTCAAGAAGCTGAAGATCGAAGCCAGGTCCGTCGAGCACTACAAAAAACTCAACATCGGCATGGAGAACAAGATCATGCAGCTGCAGCGTAAAGTCGACGAGCAGGTAATGCACATCTGGACGCCGGTCTCGGGGGGGAAAATCACAAAAACAGAGGATGTGATCACACTTTCTAATCATCATTTTTAACATAAAATCATTTAAATTCTAATTTTAAGTGAGATGTTCTGCATGTTCCTTGCTGTAGCACAAGGAGAACCGTGTTATGGGTGAGCGTCTGAACAGTTTGGAGAGCGCCCACGCCACCGAGAGCGAGCGTCTGCGCAAGGAGCTGACTCGTTTACGCGGCGTGGAGGAGGATGCGAGGAACAGCGCTAACCGCGTGACCACGCTGCAGGAGGAGCTGGAGAAACTGCGCAAGGAGCTGGAGAGCACGCAGAAGGAGAAGAAGGCCATTGAGGACTGGGCACAGACCTACCAGGATGAGATGGAGAAGGTAAGTGTGAGTGTGTGTGTGTACATAAGTGGGAGAAAAATTGAGTGTGTAAAATTTACTCTGTCTTCTGTGTGTAGATGATCTCAGAGCTAAAGGAACAGAACAATCTGTTGAAGAACGAGAAGGACGACCTCAACCGTCTGATCCAAGAGCAGAGCCAGCAATGGACAGGTACTGAAACTGTCCCACTGTTGATCCAGTCTTACCCTGGTCTTAACCTCATCCTAATCCACTTTCAACACTGTCCTAATCCGGTCCCAATCCTGGTCCTGATCGCGTCCTAACCTCCGTCCTAATCTGGTTTTAAATTGATCCTAACATAGTCCTAATTCGCTTCCAACCCGCTCCAAATCCGGTCATAATCCTGGTCCTAATCCAGTTCCTGCCCATGTCCTAATTCTGTCCCAACCCCAGTCTTAGTCCTGTCCCAACCCCACTCCTAATCTGGTTTTAAATAGATCCCAAACCCTGGTCTTAATATGGTCTTAACCCCAGGTCCTAATCTGATCCTAATGCCATTCTAATCCAGTTTTGTCCTCTTCCTAATCCCATCGTAATCATGTCCTAACTTAATCCAGACTCAATCTCACATTTTAATCCGATCCTAACCTCATCCTACTCCAGTCCTAATCTAGTCCTAATATCATCCTAACTTGGTCTCAATTCCATCCTAATCCAGTTCAAACCCCATCTTGTTCTTAATCTGGGTCTAACATGGTCCTAACCCAATCCTAATCTACATGGTCCTAACAATCCTAACCTGACCCCAATCCAGACTGATCCAGTCCAGTCCCAATATCATCCGGAACATTCCTAGTACTTTATTCAGTGCTGTCTTATCTGTTGTTGTCAATGTATTGATCTTAGTTATAGAAAATCCAGACATTGAGTCCATCCTTGATCCAGATGTAACATTATCCTGTAATTAACGTCCTGTCCCTTCCTATCTTTTGGTCTTTAGATCCAGTGACAATTTTATTTAATCCAATTTAATCTTAGTTATAGCCAGTTATTAATCCAGTCATAACTAATCCTCACCCGAGTGTTAGTCTAGTCCTGATCCTAATCTGAGTAATCCTGTCTTAATCTATTGCGAAACCAATCCCAGTCTTGACACCAGATGTGACCGTGTGTGTGTGTGTGTAGAGAGGATACAGAGGGCTCTAAAGGACGAGACGACTCAGCTGGAGAGCGACTTAAATGAGGAGAGATCACGATACCAGAACCTCCTCTCGGAGCACCTGAGACTGGAGGAGAAATACGACGACCTCAAAGAGGAGATCTCACTCAACACGGTGAAAACACACACACACACACACACACACACACACACACACACACACACACACACACAGAGACCAATAACTACAGGGACAAGAAAAAGTTTGTGAATTTCTTGGAATTAACTGGTTTTCTAAATTAATTGATCTGATCTTCATCACAGCCGTTGACAAACGCCATGTCCTTAAGTTAATTAAACACTTACAGAATTATCATTTCTATAATGTATTGATCTATCAAGGTCACTCTTAACCACACCCCCAAACCCATTTCATTAATTGGACTCCAGCTGTGCAGACTTCCGACTCCAATTATCTTTTGTTAAAGTAATTAATCTGTGGGTTCACTTACTTTTCCTCCAGCACTGTTGATGTTTACTGAGTGTGTGCAATAAAAACACGAGACAGTATAATGCTTGTCATGTTTTCATCTTGCTGTGTGCCTTAGATGAAGATCAGATCACATGTTATGATACTTAATGCAGAAAATTAATACAATTTATTCCGAGGGGTGCACATACTTTTTCTCGCCACTGTATGTACATTGTAGTACAATAAACACACACACACACGCGTATTTGTTGCACTTGTAAACAGACGTTGTTGCTCCTTTCAGAACATTCCCAAACCGGGCCACAGGAGAACCGACTCGACCCACAGCAGCAACGAGTCCGAGTTCGCTGAGGACGTGGCGCGGGAAAGCGAGGTGAGGACACGCGGACCTCCGTCACACCACTGGGAAATCTGGAATTTATCAGATTAATCAGATTTATTCTGCGCTAGACAGACAGACGGTGTAGTGGATGATGTCACTGGCATGATGTCATGTTTTATGAAAAATATGAATCAATAATTAGCTGAAGATTTCTAGAGTTTTCTGAAGTTCGCCCTCTGCTGGACATCAGTAACAACACGGGTACAATGTGTAGAACTGATACATGTATGTATGTATATATGTTAATGTGTGTGTGTGTGTGTGTGTGTGTGCAGGACGTGACCAAAGGCACAGCGTTGGACGTGGCTCTGTTCCTGAAGCTGCAGAAGCGAGTGTCGGAGCTCGAGCAGGAGAAACAGGGCCTGCAGAACGAACTGGACCGAAAAGACGAGCAGTTTCAGCGGGCTAGAGCCAGAGTATGTACACACACACACACACACACTTTGTGTAAATCATTACTATACTATACTAAAATAATACTTTATTTTAGTGTAGATCCAGATGTGTTTAGTTTTTAACTTGACCTTTTATTGTGAATAATATGAATGATTATTTATAATTAGTTGTTATAAAATGTAATAATAATTAAAATGTGTTTTACAGTTCAGAGTACACACTGATCATGTTCGGAGTGTGTGTTTTGTGAAATGTTGAACGACTCTGTTCTTGTTTCAGGATCATGAAGAACATAAGAAGGCTCGCGGCGCCGAACTGGAGTACGAATCTCTTAAGGTAAACACACACACACACACACACACACACACACACACACACACACTGTGCTGATCTCGTCTATCAAATCTGCATCCTTCCTCTCACTCTGTGTGTGTGTGTGTGTGTGTGTGTGTGTGTGTGTGTGTGTGTGTGTGTAGCGTCAGGAGCTGGAGTCGGAGAACAAGAAGCTGAGACACAACCTGAATGAGATGCGTCAGACTCTGGCGGGTAAAGACGGCTCCATGTCGGCCTACAGGGTCCTGATGGAACAGTTACACTCGTCTAACGAGGAGCTGGAGGTCCGCAAGGAGGAGGTGCTGATCCTGCGCTCACAGCTCGTCAGCCAGAAAGAGGCCATGCAGCACAAGGTGACGCGCACACACACACACACACACACACACACACATATATATATATATACACACACACGTGCATCCTACATCCTCTCATAGGTGTTTGATGTAAACATTTATCATAATAAAATCTTAAACATGATCCCATTCTGTCAGAATACGGGTTGCCAGATCTCTCAAAACCACAACCTCAATAGTGAATGTAATCCAGCACAGGAGGTCGTGTTTTCTCTAATTAGCGACGTATCGAAAACATTTTATTTTCCCGACTCAGGTACAAACACACGTTTTATGATACACATCAAGTCTGTTACTGAAATTAGTACATTAACGAGTGATTATTATTATTATTATTATTATTATTATTATTATTATTCAAAAGTTTTAATTAAAGGCCACGCTTTGTGTCTTCATACAAGAATTGTTAGAATTTATTCTAAATGATTTTTAGTTAACATTAGATAACAGTAACATTAGATGACGGGACAGGTTTCCAGGAGGGACATTTAGCCATGTTGATGTGCTGCACAAAGCAGAGCAGTACTGTAGATATTTAATTTATACTCTTTCGACTCCAGATTATAAAGTAACCGGAGCTTTAAGGTTAAAGGTCTTAGATTGATGATGCTCGTCTCATAAACTGTCTGTTAAACCTGAAAATGCTTTCACACTGCGTTCGTTATACACACACACACACACACACACACACACACACACACACACACACCTCATCACCTCTTAAATCTGAGAATTTGTTTTATTAGTTTCCTGTTCAATCAGGTCACAAGTTGGGAAAACAAGGTAGAAGAGTATTAATGACTATTAATGAGTATTAATGAGTACTAAAGAGTATTAATGAGTATTAATGACTATTAATAAGTATTAATGAGTGAATATGAGGAGGTTTATGAACGTTTATTATCCCAGTGTAGCTGTAACTACATATAACTTGTGTGTGTGTGTGTTTCTAACTCTGTGTGACGTCCATCATTAACTGGAGAAACATAACAGCAGCTCAGACTCATTTGTTCACCTCTGACTTCCACCTCTGTGTTTTATTGTTATCAGTAAAACACCGCTAGACTCAGTCTATCTCCAATACACCAAGTATGAAAGCAGACTAATCGAGTCCTTTTCCTGAGCTCTGACGTGTCTTTCTGTCTGTTTCTTTTTTTCCTCTCTCCTGTCACCCCTTATAAAGGATGAGAAGGTACTGTCTTTGGTGTCTTTGGTGTCATTTATAACCTTAGTGCCATTGGTGTTATTGGAGCTGTGAGTGCTGTTAGTTTTATTAATGTGCTATTAATGCCATTAACAATGTGTTATCTCATATCATAATTACATTTACATTAATGTTAATATAAATCCCATTAGTGTCATTAATGCAGTTGGTGTCATTAACGCCATTAGTTCCGTTGGTGTCATTAATGATGTTAATTCTATAAAAGCAGTCATTTGACATTTATAAAGTTAGTATGGTCAGTGTGTTATTGTTATTAATGCTGTTAATGTTATTGTGGTTATTAGAGTCATTACTTCCATTAGTGTCATTAATGTCATTAGTTCTAGTAAATTCGATAGAGTCATCATTGTCATTAGTGTCACAAAAGCAGTTAGGGCTGTTTTTGCTATTAGTGTCATTAATTATGTCAGTGTTATTAGTGTCATTATTGCTATTAGTGCCATTACTGCAGTTAGTGTCATTAATGTCATTATTTTTTTTGTGTCGCTGGTGTAACTAGTGTGATTGATGCTGTTAGTGCCATTCATATCATTTATATCATCTATTTGTGCAGTTAGTGTCATTAATGTCATTACCTTTTTAGTGTCACAGGTGGCATTGATGCTGTTGGTGCCATTAGTGTCACTAATGTCATTAGTATTATTAGTATTATTAGTGTCACTAATGTCATTAGTATTATTAGTGTCACTAATGTCATTAGTATTATTAGTGTTGTTATTGCTATTTGTGCAGTTGGTGTCAGTAATGTCATTAGTGTTATCAGTGTGATTTGTTTACTTTGTGCCTGGACAGTTTTGGTGTCTGTTAGAAATGCACACAGCTATGTTACAGTGACGAAAATTACAAGCCATCATTACTATTAAAAATGTTATTTCTATTCCACAACTTGTATTTAAATGTATTTAAATTGATTTGCTTATTTTGTGTGTGTGTGTGTAGGAGACCATGACGGAGCCAATGCACTATGTGGAAGACGTTCACAAGCTCACGGATGCTAAAGAGATCTCTCAGGCTTACATGGGTCTTAAGGATACCAACAGGTAAACAGCACACACACGCACACACACATACGCATAGACATATACATGCACCCTGAATCAACACTCATGTTAAAATTGTATAAAAATTGTGTGCAGTTTTCCCATTGACCTTAAGAGGGCGCCGATAGATTTCTTTTACGTTATACATGTAATGATAGTTGATTAAGACAGTTTTAACTCTATGCAGGAAGTCCATAATGACATCATCAACATTCATAATTTGCTTTTTCATAAACCAGGTGGTTTATTTGTAGATGAACAGAAATGCAACAACAGAAGAAAATCAATGATAAAAATAAAAACACGGTTAATAATATTTAAAAAAATGTATGTAGCTAATGTCTGTGTGATGTTGATAGTAAAGCAGCTGTTGGTCAGATCAAAACCAAATCAAAGCCATCTGAGGTAAAGCAAATTATTACGATTTATGTATTATATCATGTTAAAGTTATGTTACCAGGATGCTAGCAGATGTTAGCAGTCACATGATCAGGTGATAAACTCTGATAAAAATATTTTCTACCTCAACAATAACTTTGTCCAGGAACACTTCTGTTAGTTTCTGGAAATCAATTCAAAATGCTAAGATATGAAGTGTCAGATTCTAACTTTTAGGTTAAAGACAGATTTTAATTAGAATTTCACTAAAGCAAATCCTGTATTTTAAGATCTTGAGAAGAAATTCCAAAATATTTATTTATTTAATTATTTATTTATTGCTAATGCTGCTTCTAGATTGTTGTTAAGTTTTATACTAAGTTTAAAAATAAATAGGGTTTTAGATAAAAGATTCAAACAAACAGATTGTTGTAAATCCTAAGGGGTTATCTTAATTATGTAATAAAAATAATCATAAATAAAATTGTATTTACTTTAAAAGTAATGTTTTAGTTGCTGAGAAGCGGACTCTACACTGTTAAAAATTGTTTTATAAATAATATGTAAATGTTTTTATATAAATAAAAATTTTATTTGTCACATACAGTACACAGTCATACACCATATGATATGAAGTGAGTAACAAAAATTTAAAAATGATAATAAAAATATGAAGTAAGAAATAAGAGAGATTTCTTTTTACAAATAAGAAAAATAGAGAAAAACTTTAAGTTGTAAAAAATTTTTTTAAATATAATAAAATAAAATAAAATTGAAGTGGAATACAGAAGCCATGTCCAGTCAGGAGGACGACAGTGTGTGATGTACATGATGATGATGAGAGTGTAGGGTAGTGAGAGTGTGTGTGTGTGTGTGTGTGAGTGAGAAAGCAGTCCGAGTGCTACAGTATGTACTACAGTATGAGGTCCTATGTGGTGGTGTGAGACACTTTATCTTGTCTATCTTTGATAAATGGTGATCAAACAGATCTTTAGCACATGTACAGTAAAAACAAACAAAACTATCTGCTTCAGTTTTATGAACTTTTGAAGGAAGACATTGGAGCATCAGACTGGAGAGAGAGAGAGAGGTTGTGTGCATGAGTGTGTGTGTAAATGTGTGTATTGCGTGTTGATGTGTATCTCTGTCCTGCGTAGATCCCCCAGGTTTCAGCGCAAGCCGTTCGCAGTGAGCGAGCTGCTCAATAGGCTGAGGTAACGAGAGAGAGAGAGAGAGAGAGAGAGAGAGAGAGAGAGAGGTGCATGGCCGTGAGGTGTAATGACGCTAATACAGCGGTGGACTTTAGTCTGGTTCAGAGCGCAACATGCTCACGCTAACCTGCATGAGAGGCGCGAGGGGACGCCGGCCTGTCGTCATAATAACACCCTACACACTTTATACACCTTACACACACCCTACACACACCCCACACACACCCTACACACTTTATACACTTTACACACACCCTACACACACCCCACACACACCCTACACACTTTATACACTTTACACACACCCCACTCACACCCTACACACACCCTACACACACCCTACACACACCCTACACACTTTATACACCCTACACACTTTATACACCCTACACACTTTATACACCTTACACACACCGTACACACACCCTACACACTTTATACACCGTACACACACCTTACACACACCCTACACACTTTATACACCGTACACACACCTTACACACACCCTACACACTTTATACACCTTACACACACCTTACACACACCCTACACACTTTATACACCTTACACACACCGTACACACACCCCACACACACCCTACACACTTTATACACCCTACACACTTTATACACCCTACACACCCTACACGACCTCACACACACCCCCTACGCACTTTATACACCCTACACACACCCTGCACACTTTATACCTTTATACACCTTACACACACCCTACACACACACACACCTTACAGATCAAAGATGACAGGAAGTCTGAGCACATGACCAAAACCTCAGATAGCAAAAGCTAACATGACTTTACCCTTAATTTGCAGTAAAGTCAGTGCTGTTATTGCCTGACAGAGAAAGAAATCACTCACACACACACACACACACACACACACACACACACTAGCATTACAGTAAACAGCATTATACTAAAGAAGCTAGCACAAACAGGCTAGGAGTAAACATGCTAACACACTAACTAGCGCAGTAGCTAACAGATTACTGCACTGGCATGAAAGTAAAGCTAACACTAGCATCATAGCAAGAAAGCTAACACAAACTCGCGATGTAGTGAACATGCTAGCACAGACAGGTTTGGATTAAACATGCTAACACGCTAACTAGCGTTAACAGATTATTGCACTGGCATTAAAGTAAACAAGCTAACATGCTAACTAGTGTGTGTGTGTGTGTGTGTGTGTGTGTGTGTGTGTGTGTGTGCACGTGCTAGCCGCTGTGCTACATCAGTATTAGGCTGCTGTCATGTGGGACATGTGGAGCACGTCATGAGGGTGATGATGATGATGATGAAGGTGGTGGATCTGAAGCATGTTTTAGGTTCCACTGTTTGTGTTTGTGTTGCTTTTCATTCCAGATGTTTTATTTTTATCGTTATATTTTTTTCCTTTATTGTCTCTAACACATTGTGTTATTTATGTTCACCATCATTCACCTTTATTACCCTCCATGTTTCTCTCTCTCTCTCTCTCTCTCTCTTTCTCTCTCTCAATTTAACGAATTATTTCTCTCCTTCTGCATCACTTTATCTTTTTCCTTCTTTTTCTGTTTTCATTTCTTTTTTTCTTTCTTTTTTTCTCATCGCTTCTTTATCTGTCTCCTCATCTGTCTCTTCTTTTTATTTTGTTCTTTCTTTCATTTCTTTATTTTTCATGCTCATCTCTCTCTCTCTCTCTCTCTCTCTCTCTCTCAATTTCACTCATTATTTCTCTCCCCATGACTTTGTCTCTTTAAATCTTAAATCTTTTGCTCTCTTTTCTGTTTGTTTTTGTTTTTTCATTTGCTTTTTCTTTCTTGTTTCTTTACTTCTGCCCACTTCTTTCTCCCTTTCTTGAGTGGCTTCTCTCTCCTCTTTCCATCTCTCTCTCTCTCTCACTCTCTTACTCTCTTTCCATCTCTCTCCCCCCCCTCCCCATTGTTCTGTCAGATCCCCCCACCCTGACATGCGTAAGCTGAATGAGGATGGCGAGCTGTGGATGGTGTATGAGGGCTTAAAGGAGACCAACAGGTTAAACTGTGTGTGTGTGTGTGTGTGTGTGTGTGTGTGTATGGATGTGTGTGTGCGCGCACATATGTCCTTATACATGTGTGTATTCGTCTATTATAAGCTTCTACAGTACCGTTTCTATTACACATCCCTGTATTAGCGTACAGTACATAACTTTAATGTTAACATCTTAAGAATAAACTCAATTTTTTATATTTAAAAACATTCTAAACTATAAACTGATGGAGTAAATGAGACTTAAATCGTAAAATGAAATTCTTATTTTATATATTTAAAAAAAGGTAAAAATATAAGCTGTTTGAGAAACTGCATGTAAATTATAGGAACAGATTCTAAATGTTAAAAACATAATAGTATGAAATGTGTACAGAATGTACAAACAAAGCGTTTCCAACAAACACAAAGTTTGCGTGTCGTCTAGACTCAGGATCAGTGATCAGGAGTTCTGGGTTTCCTCCAGTGAGCGCTAAAGATTCATGACCTGAAGCACGGTGGTCATCCTCAGATGTTCCTACACACGTTTATGTATAGCTATATATATATATATGTGTGCGTGTGTGTGTGTGTGTGTGTAGGCTGCTGGAGACTCAGCTGCAGGCTCAGCGGCGCACCCATGAGGCCGAGCTGGAGGCGCTGCGTGGAGAACTGCACTGTGTGAAGGAGGAGAACCAGCGACAGCAGCAGCTCCTCACCCAGAACCTGCAGCTTCCTCCTGAGGCTCGCATCGAGGCCAGTCTGCAGCACGAGATCACACGGCTCACCAACGAGAACCTGGTGAGGACACGGAGACACACACACACACACACACACGAACACACAAACATCATAACGGGTCTCAGTATTGGGCAAATATAATCGCAGACCAACGACAACATATAACTTGTTTCACCGTGCCATTATTTAATTAATAAAAATGTAGAAATTGAGCCGAAAAGAAAAAAAATGCAGACAATACTAAGTACCCCTCTAATTCACCAGCTTGTAGGTCCATTTTTAGCAGCTATAACTTCAAGTCATAGTTTCCTGTATGACTTTGTCAGTCTGTAAACTTTGAGTTTTGGCCCATTCTTCTCTACAGCATTGCTTCAGTTCATTGAGGTTGTTGGACATTTTCTTATCCTCAGTATTTCAGTTGGGTTGAGGTCTGGACTTTGACTCGGCCATTCCAAAACCTTGACTCTTTTATTTTTAATCTTCTGATGTAGAGTTTCTCGTGTGTTTCAGGATGATTGTACTGTTGCATGACCCAGTTTCTCCTGGATTGTCCTAAATGTCCTAAATGGCTATGACCTCACATTGGTCTCTAGAATACTCTGGTATACAGGAGAGTTCATGGTCGACTCAATGACTACAAGGTGCCCAGCTCCTGGGGCTGCAAAAACAAGCCCAAATCGTCACCCCTTCACTGCCATGCTTGACAGTGGGTATGAGGTGTTTCTGCTGAATTGCTGTTTGGTGTTTTCCTAACCCCGGGCATTAAAAGGCCAAACTGTTCTACTTTGGTGGCATTTGTCCATAAGACGTTGTTCCAGTAGCCATGTGGTTTGTCCAGATGCGAGGCAGGGGTCAGGGTTAGCTCAGTGGTTAAGGCATTGGAGTACAGTTTGGAAGGTCCCAGGATCAAACCCCATGACCACCCCTGAGCGAGGTCCCTCAACTGCTTCGGTGTATAATGAGATAAAAATGTAAGTCACTTTGGACAAGGGCGTCTGCAAAATGCTCCAAATACACCGTACATTCTTCTTCTAATTGTTCTGTTATGGACTTTAACATTGAACATGCCCTGTGAGGCCTGAAGGGTTTGAGATGTAACTATTGGGGTTTGCACGGTCTGACCTTGGGGTGGATGTGCTGGACGTCCACTCCTGGAATGATTGGCAACTGTCTTAATTGCCTTCCACTTGAGAATAATCTTTCTCACTGTAGAACATCGAAACCCAGATTGTGTGGAAATGGTTTTATATGCCGTTCCAGATTGATGTGCAGCAACAGTTCTCCAAGACTACTGTACTTCTTATGTCTTTCCCTTTTGGCATCGTGTTAACACACACCTGCTCCAGACCAGCAAACTGCCAAAACATCTGCTTTTATAGAGGTCTGTAGACCTGCTGATGATCAGCTAATCAAAGACTGATGATTATCAGAACCCGGCTGCACCTTAACCTCTTCATCCTGAGGAAGCAGTGACATCAGCAGGTCATTGCCAGCATGTTTTTTTCTTTTTTATGATAGACTTAATTTTTGTTAAATAAATAAGGACATAGGGGAAAAAAACGTACATGTTGTTGTTGGTCCGAGGTTGTATTTGGACATTTCTGAGACCCGCTACAATCAGATCATTTTTATTATGTTTTTACACCAAAAACACATATAATTAAAAGAGGGGGCACTAACTTTTGCACATGACTGTACAGTATGCACACACACACACATGCACACGCATCTCATTTATCAATCAGTACATATACACAGTATATACACACACACACACACAGGTGATGGCTGTGATTAATGAGGTGTGGGAACGGGTTCGTAATTCAACCGCAAAGCTAGAGTTAATGAGTGTGTGTGTGTGTGTGTGTGTGTGTGTGTGTGTGTGTGTGTGTGTGCGTGTGCATGTTATTGTAACTGTACCTCTCAATTCACAGGACTTTGAAATTAACCCAAGGGTCTACAGAATCAACGTACTGCGCAGGATCATTGTATGTAGAGACGTGTGTGTGTGTGTGTGTGTGTGTGTGTGTGTGTGTGTGTGTGTGTGTGTGTGTGTGCGCGTGTGCGTGCACACGTGTGTGAACACTAAAAGAGTCTGTTTTTTGTCGTACAGAAACTGAGAAGCTGAGCTCTAACTCGACACGGCTCTGTGTTCTAACCCACAGCGGTGTGATTCAGCACACACTCCTCCGTTCCTCACACACACACACACACACTCTGTTTCTTTGTCTCTCTCTCTGTCTCTTGCAGCACTGAATCAGAGCTATAACTGAATTGGCTTAATCCTCCTCACTGCCTCCCAACACACACACACACAAACACACACACCACCACCACTACCTTTAGACTGTCATGTTGTTAACGTGGGGTGTGTGTGTGTTGTCTAGGACCTCATGGAACAGCTGGAGAAACAGGATAAGACGGTTCGCAAGCTGAAGAAGCAGCTCAAAGTGTTCGCCAAGAAGATCATGGACCTGGAAGGTAAAATGCTACACACACACACACACACACACACACACGACCTTATAAAAGAGCAATATGCATTTACTATTTTCTATACAAACTCACTGACAGAATTTGATGTGTGTGTGTCTGTGTGTGTGCAGGTGGTCAGATGGAGAACGTGTCTCCGGGTCAGTTGGCCGACGAGCCGATCCGTCCGGTCAACATTCCACGCAGAGAAAAAGATTTCCAGGGAATGTTGGAGTACAAGAAGGAGGATGAGCTCAAGCTGGTCAAGAACCTCATCCTGGGT
>JAQMYI010000038.1:1102714-1117398 GCA_030014275.1 Clariallabes melas | reverse complement strand
ATCGCTGGTCTCACCACTGTCCTGTACACCTTTCCTTTCATTCTCGCTGATACTCTTTTATCACATAACACACCTGACACTTTTCTCCACCTAAACTGCCTCTTCACCTCCTTTCCACACTTTCTATTGTTCTGGACTGTTGACCCTAAGTATTTAAAGTCCTGCACCTTCTTTATTTCTGCTCTGTGTAGCCTCACTGTTCCACTTGGGTCCTTCTTACTCACACACATGTAATGTATAACCTTCATTCTTACCTCCACCTCTATAGATTTTCTTCCACCTGTTCCCTGCTCTCGCAACAAAGCTCAATGTCAGCTGAAAACATCATAGTCCATGGAGACTATAGTCCTATTTCTAGTCACGAAACCATATTGCTTCTCACAAATGCTCAACTCTGCCCTTAACCTAGCTTTCACTACTCTTTCCCAAAGCTTTATTGTATGGCTCATCAGCTTTATTCCTCTTGTTGCCACAGCTCTGCACATCTCCCTTGTTCTTGAAGATCGGCACCAATACTGTACACTTCTCTGGGATCCCATTCCTCTGGGATTCTGTCATTCTCTAAGATCTTGTTAAACAGACTAGTCAGAAACTCTTCATGGCGTAGCTAATGAGCTTTATGGCTCCAGTTGCTGCAGCTTTGCACATCTCCCTTGTTCTTAAAAACTGGAAATGCAACACTTCGTTTTCACTCATCAGGCATCCTTCATCAGGCATCACACTTTTCATTCTGCTGAAAAGTCGCATAATGAAATAAATAGGCCATCGGGAATTTGAAATAAAAACTGACTTTGAAAAATGACATTTTGGAATAAAAACAGCTGGAATGAAATAAAATGCCTCTGCAATAATCTCTGTTATTGGGGAAAATAATGACCATGAAATATTATGAAATAAGTAAATTTATATAGCAGAGAGCAATATATTTCACAATATAATTCTCATATTACATATCTGTGTCTTATTTATTCATAGAGATTTTTATTTCAACATGTACTATTTATTTATTTAATTTTGAACACTTTGGAGTTCCATAAGATCAGAATAACCTCGAGATCCTCCTGGTGTGCTGCCCTCTAGTGGCGGATTTTAGGAGCTACAATGTTTCAGCGCTTTTACTAAACAACACTTTTCTTCAACTTTGTTTCAACACATCAAAGTGTATTCGGGTGTTTTTGTTGTTTTTCATAATAATAAAAAAAAAATAATTAAAAACGTATTTGATGTTTTTTCATGTTTGTATAAAATTACAATAAAAATAAAAACACATTTTGCACAAAGCCGTTAAAGTCGACAGGAGGAGCAGAGCTCTTATTTTGACACACAGACACACACACACTGCTTGGCGCTCGTTTCCGCACTGAACTAGAATATTATCTCCACACACACACACACAGAGACGGTATAACCCAGTCCATGATGTTGGTGTCCCGGTGTGTGAACAGGTTCCTGAACCGGATTAAACCAGTTCCAGTACAGATGAGCTGCAGGTGAGATTTACTGGAGATTCTAAACAACTGATTGTGCACGAGCTAGTAGGTGAAAGGTCACAGTGACGTCACTGGTATGCAGGGTAAAGGTCTACATACTGTACACACTTCAGGAAGAGAACAACCTGGTATAATGTATATTACATTAATATAAGTTTTATAATATTATCACATATATTAATATATAATGTAGAGCAATACATTTAGTGTTAAAATATTTATACCAGTTTGTCCTTTTCCTGAAGTTTATATAAATGTTTTTGTCTGCCTCAGTACAGTGTTTATACAGGAGGAGTGTTTAATGTTCATGCAGAGTCCAAGTCCTGAACTATCAGTTATATATTTATAATTATATAAGATTATAGAGATCCGCTGCAGGATCGGTTCCTCCACTTCTCACCACTGAAATGATTCTACAGTCTGGTGTTTGTTCTTTACAGCACATTATGTTTTAAATCCCCCCACAGGATCTCAGGGGGATTCAGATCTACACTGTAAACAAACACAAATAAGCCTCATCAACTTTAGTTTAGTAACTAATTGCACAGGTTTTGTCTGTTTACTAAACTTTACGTTTTTCCTTCACACTTCTGGGTTTTTCTCAAACTTGCGTTAGCTAAGTGAGTGTGTGAGTGAGTGAGTGTGTGAGTGTGTGAGTGTCTCTCGTGTTCTGTGTTACGTTATATTCCAGTCACAGAAATAACCTGCAGGTTAACTGTTACCCCAAAAATAAATACATGTTAAATTGTTTCTAAATCCAGATAACACATTTTCAGAAGACGTAAACACTCTTTTAAATAAACAAATAAATAATAATACCCCAGTCCCCCTACAGTACAGTAAGATGAAGTCTAAGATCACCTCAGTAATGTCAGGGGGCCTCATTATAACCATAAACAAAAACACACCAGCCTCAGATATATAACACTAACTGTCTAAAATAACCTGTACGCGAACTGAAACATTTTATTAAAAAAGAAAAAGTCATGTGATTGCATTTCAGTGAAGGTAAATTGTGGCACAACTTGAGCAACAAGTTTTCAAAAACCTGTTGATGGATTAACTTGTATGTTTTGGACTATTGTCATGTTGAAAGGTCCGGTTCCACTTCAATATTTTGACAGATGGTGCCACTTGTTCTTCAATCACCATCTGATACAATAATATACAATATAATATGAAGAATTCCTATATTCTATGATGGTACTGTAGGTTGTCCAGGTCCTGATGTAGCAGAACAAGCTTCCACCCCCATGCTTCACAGTTTGTATGTTTTGCTGAAATGCTGTATTTGTTTTGCTCCAAACATGCCCTCTGTTGTGGTGTCCAAATATTTTAGACTCATCTGTCCAAAGCACATTATTCCTGAAGTCCCGGCCTTTGTCTGTGTTCTTTAGCAAACATCGTGTTTTTCTTAGATATCAAAGGTTTCCTCCTTGCACACCTCGCATGATAATTAAAGTTCTGTGGTCTCGTTCTAGATTGTGACTGTGTGCACTTTGACATGAACTGTAGCGAGCGCTTGCTGTAGGTCCCGTGATGATTTGTTTAACAGTAAAATAAATAATCCTCTATAAGGTTTCACTTTACTGAATGTACAGATTTATAATAACATTGCTGTTAAATTAAACACTTCATTATTTTGCTATATTGATAATATTTTTTTTATTAATTGTTTTTTTATGTACCAATATGACCACCAGGCTCCGCCCCCTGGCTTTAGCCAGATACAGGCAGAAATGACGTCCAACATCTCCTGCTAAATCCACTTCTCTTATCCAGTCAATCTTATTTAGCGGCTACAGGACACTAGACAGGTGATGATAAGTACATTAATACATCAGATCGATTATACTGTAGACCAGCTATGATGGCGCCCGCCGTAGGTGGCTGCCGTCGCGACTCTGTGGTCGCAAAAAAAAACATTTCACTGCATTTGATTGTGTATGTGACAAATAAAATCTGAATCTGAGCTAGTTAAGGTCTAACAAACAGGCATCACATGTTATCACACACACCACTTCATGTGTAACAGATCACCAGTGTACAAAAAGCGTGAGTGTGTACAGTAGTGCAGTAACATCACGTATGATAATGCGTATTATAATGATACAATACAGGATAAAATGTGTGAACAGTGCAAACAGCAGTAGTGTGTGTCACATACAGTATGACGACGAACTGATAAGTGACTGTTTATCTGATACAGTGTGTGTAGATGTGCAGTAGAGTGTAAGAAGTGTTTATAAAGCATGTTGGTGCTTTTATACATCAGATTACATTTAATCAGCTCGGTGGTTTATGAAGGTGACGGCCTGAGGAAAGGACTGTTCCTGTATCTGGTAGCTCTGGTTACAGAGGGGAGGAGGTGAAGAAGGCTGTGTCCAGGGTGCGAGGAGGCTGTAGTGATGTTTCCTACCCGTTTATTGGTTCTTCTAATGTACAAGTCATGGAGTTATTTATTTTCTGTTGTTTTTACTCTTTGCTGCAGTATGTTATTGCCCAGCTTTGTTCCTGCTCCAAACCAGTCTGTGAGAGACGTGTACAGGACGGGTTTACTTACTGTACTGCAGCGTATATAAAGTAATTGTATATCCTCATCGCACCATTTGTTCTGGTGCATTGGCTTTTTTTTTCCACCAAAACCTCCTCACACCATGACAGCACCACTCTCACACTCTCACAGTCTCGTCAGATTCCCTCCATATACAGCGCTGACCGATACACACTGACCGATACACACTGACCGATACACACTGACCGATACACACTGACCGATACACACTGACCGTGTACAGAGCTGATCATTACAGAGCTGACCGTTACGCATCGATCGTTATGTGTTGTTCATTACGCACCGACTGGTGACTGAGAACTCAATAAGTCTCGTTATCTCAATATTGCTTTGAGTCGTGTTGTTGCTCTAAATTTGCATGTATACTTTATGTTGTCTTTTTCTATAGTTCTTAAATAGTTTTGTTAATTTATGTTGTATGTAGCACCTTGCTCCTGGAGGAACACGTTTTGTTTCACTGTATACTGAACTGTATATGGCTGAAATGACAATAACAGTCTACTTCAATTCACTTCAGTTCACTTGACTTGATGGGACGAGTGACCGTCTGCAAACCTCAGTCTGTAGTTTTATGGCCGTGTTTATGACATCATTTTATAGCTGTGTTTATGCGCTCATCTTATTACTCCTCCAGTTCTTTTAACATTGTCTTCGTGTTCAGTTTCCATCACCCTGGGGGATCATTTCTGCCTCTTTGCTGAATGTCACAGTCTCTGGATTATTTGTACAGATGCTTGAGGTCTCTCTAGTTATTTGGAAATTACTACTGGAGTGTTTCTTCTTCCTCCTAATTATGACAACTGGCCAATCAGTCTCTACATCCATGTCTGTTCTCTTTCAGAGTGAGTTTTCAGAAAAAAACTACGAACAATTTCCTTTAGTTGGGTTGTATATAAATGTTCAGCCTGAGTTGAGCGTCCCTACTCCGTCCCTACTCCGTCTTTACTCCGTCCCTACTGCGTCTTATACTTTTAGACATTTATTCAGGCAAATGTAAATAACCTCAGCTTTCCACATAACTGTTTTTCCCCAGAATGCAGCACCAGCAGGGGGACTCTGCTGCCCCCTTTCGGCCCGAGACCTCCATGGCCAAGACGCTGATGGACATCGGGACGCGGCGGGTCTTCTCTGAGGAACACGACCTGTTCAGGCAGAACGTCCGGCGCTTCTTTAAGGAAGAAGTCGTCCCTTATCACGCAGAGTGAGTGCGGCGGCTATGGCTTAGAACCTCACGTTACTGTCACACAGCAGGGTTCTGAATGGGTTCTTTATAGAGGAACAGAATAAAGTCACTCTTGCTGCACCACACTGATGATAATGTTATTGTGAAATATTGAATAATATGAACCTGCAGGTGGGAGAAGGCTGGCGAGGTCAGTAGGGAGGTGTGGGAGAAGGCGGGGCAGCAGGGCCTGCTGGGTATTTACACTCCTGCTGAACACGGCGGGGTCGGAGGAGACCTGCTCTCTGCTGCCATCGTGTGGGAGGAACAGTAAGTGCCTGTGTTATTGTCTCACTCACTTTACCGGCCTCTCTGTCTATTTTTCTTTCATGAAGAAACGGAGAGAGCAGTCATGATGTCGTGTGTGTGTGTGTGTGTGTGTGTGTGTGTGTAGGATGTACTCTAACTGTTCAGGTCCTGGTTTCTCTCTGCACTCGGAGATCGTGATGCCGTACATCAGCCATTACGGCTCGCAGGCTCAGATCGAGCGCTTCCTGCCCCAGATGGCTGCTGGGAGATGCATCGGTGCCATCGCCATGACCGAGCCGGGGGCAGGCAGGTGAGGCTCCGCCCACTAATGTCATCAGACTACTGAACAGATTTTCATTGTGGCATAGTATTGATATGTGTACTGATGTGTGTGTGTGTGTGTGTGTGTGTGTGTGTGTGTGTGTGTGTGTGTGTGTGTGTGTGCGCGCAGTGATCTTCAGGGGGTGAGGACGTATGCTCGGCAAGATGGCACTGACTGGATCCTCAATGGAAATAAGGTTTAAACAGAGGCTGAAATACTTTACATTCACACATAAAGGTCGGATTTATGATGAGGCCGTCAAATTCAAATTCAACTTTTATTTGTCACATAAACAGTCACACACAGTACGATATGCAGTGAAATGCTTACACGACTGTCCGTGACCTTAAAAAATAAAATTAAAGCTTATACATAAGAAATAAATATGAATAAAACGAAATACGATAAAATAAATTCAACTATAATAAAAATAAAAATCTTCTGTACAAATAAGGACATTAGATCATATTGCGAAATATAAAAAAAAAATTGAAATTTAGTGAAAATAAAGAAAAAAATGAAGTAAAAATGATTGCGGGTGTGCAAATATACATAAAAAGTGTCTTATTAAAGTGTCCTGTGCAATCCAGAAATGAAAATATAAATCTATAAGTGTCCATGAATGTCCAGGATGAGTGCGAATGATGGCTGTCAATATTAACGCATTAACACGTGGAATTAATCTTGAAATATTAACACGTTAACCCTATTTTTTAACTTAAATGAATCATATGACCAAGTTTGACCCTAATGGCTCTCCGTAATCCTAACGCGGTTACCCGGCTGTGTGATAACGTCATGTTAAAAACGGATAATAAGATAACAGAGGGAACATCACCAGGTGTGCTGGATAAAACCAAAGTCTACCTGCAAGGGGAACCATTTTTACCGGGAAACATTAAATGTAAACATTAAATGTGTGAGCGGTTGATCAGGTGGTTAAGGCCCCAGATTGCTATTATTCTGATCTTAGGATCCAGGTTCGAGCCGCCCGTGGTTCGCCACACCCCCGTACTGCCCAGACCCTTAATTTGTTAAATCTTTATGTTTGAGATTTTATAAACCTGCATAATCTGTTTCCTCTAACCAGTTTGTTCTGCATTTCTCTATTCCAGCACTGCATGTTTATGATCAAAGTAAATCTGACTATGACTATCACAGACTATGACTAAGATAAACTAGATTAAACGATTAGAATTGATTGACAGCGCTAATGTACTGTCCGTCTCCCAGGTGTTTATCACTAACGGCTGGATGAGTGACGTCGTCGTTGTCGTCGCTGTAACTAATCGTGAAGCGAAATCAGCAGCTCACGGCCTCAGCCTGTTCCTGGTGGAGACGGGCACCAAGGGCTTCGCCAAGGGACGTAAACTGGAAAAGATCGGCCTCAAAGCACAGGTATACACACACACACACACATACACACACATACACACACACACACACACGCACACATGCACAGGTATAGACAAAACTCCACATTAAAACTAATGCTGAGAATATAATTATCATAAAAATCAATGTGACATGTGTGTGTGTGTGTGTGTGTGTGTGTGTGTGTGTGTGTGTGTGTGTAGGACACCGCCGAGTTGTTTTTTGAGGACGTACGCCTCCCAGCTGATGCTTTACTTGGACAACCTCACAAAGGCTTTTATTATCTGATGAATGAGCTTCCTCAGGTACGAGTCCCTCATCTGTCTCCTCGTCTTTCTCCTCGTCTGTCTCCTCGTCTCTCTCCATGTCTTTCATTCTTTCTCTTTTCTTCCACTGAGGTTTATTGTTACACTGTCGCATTATTAAAATCTACTATAATATAAAATCTTTTATAGCATAAAGTTAAATAAAGGAGCAGATTCAGACTCACACACACACACACACACACACACACACACACACTCCTCTGTACTCTCTCTCTGTCTCTGTCTCTCAGGAGCGGTTGATAATAGCAGTAATGGCTCTGGCCAGCTGTGAGTTTATGTTTGAGGAGACTCGGAGTTACGTGACTCAGAGGAAGGCCTTCGGAAAAACCATCGCTGATCTACAGGTGAGACTCGTTTTAGACTTAAAGCATTTCTTTGCTCTTTCATCCTCACTCATTTTAAAATTGCGAGATGCACACAACATCCAGCACGCCTGTTTGGTTAAACGTCCCTGTTGCACTATTGGAGGCCGTCTACAAGCTACACACTGAATTCTGGTTGGATATCTGACTGTTCTTCTTGGCAGAATGAGTGGACTTTAATTACATTTGGTTTCCTGTCAGAAAACCTGACTTTTAGGCGCAGTACACACAGTTTAAATAGGGTTAAGGCTCCAGAAACGTAACATTATCCAGCTCTGATGTGTGTTTGGGGACAGCATCATGTTAGAACACTTGGTTTTGTCCAAGTTTAATCTGTCTCGCTGAAGATCCACCGTGTGCAGGACACCAGGTGTCCACTAGCAGCAGAACAACCCCAGAGCGTAATGCTACCACCACCATCAACACCTTCTACAGTGTTCTAGGGTTTGAACACCTCACCTTTACTTCTCCAAACACACCTCTGCTCACATGGTTCCTCCAAAAGGCTTCGTCCGTGTCTTTAGACGCCAACTTTAGTGAAGCTTGAAGGTGTAGATTTTGGAGCAGGAGCTTCTTTCCTTCTTTCTTTCAGTTTATAGTGATGTAAAACTGACTTGACTGTAGTGTATCACCAGCTTCTAGTTCAGGCGTGTGTCTAGGTGGGTCCTGGGTTGTTCCTGACCATCAGAACCAGTTTGGCTCTTCTTCCAGCTTCATCTGTAAATAGCTTGTTCTTATAGCGTGTACGATAGTTTGAGCTGATCTTGAAGTCTGCAGATGTTTAGAAACGGCTCTGAGAGACGTCCCTGACGTGTGTCAGGAGTCCACCATCATCATCACTAACAGGAAGTTGAGAGGCCACTGAGTTACTAATCTACCTGGGTGTGTGTTTAATTGTGATCTAAATGTGAAAATAAACATTTTTGCAGTGTTTTTTTTTTCATTAAAGATGGGAGCTGTCGAATCAACGTAGAAACAAATCAGTGAAAGACTGATTCTGCCATGACTCTCTCTCTCTCGCTCTCTCTCTCTCTCGCTCTCTCTCTCTGGACAGACAGTACAGCACAGATTAGCCGAGCTGAAGACGGAGATCTGTGTGGGTCGAGCTTTCATTGATAATTGCCTCCAGCTGCACAGTGAGAGGAAGCTGGACTCCGGCACCGCCTCCATGGCCAAATACTGGTCCGTCTCTCTCTGTCTCACTTTCTTCTCTCTATCTCTCTCTCTCTGTCTGTCTGTCTCACTCCCCATCCCTGTCTTACTCTCGTGTCTGTACATTGGTACCTTGGCATACGAATGCCCCGCCTCATGAATTTTCTAATTAGGAACTGAAATACATTAGAAGCATTTTCGGTCTACAAACCAACCGAACGCCGGCTAAGTCGTGCACACGTTCAAAATTAGTTTTCGTCAGCTAGGTGAAGCGTTTTTTTTTTTATTTTTTTTATTTTGTGCATGATTTAGTCACGACATGACACCATGGAAAGGAAAAATTGAGCCGCTTTCAGTTTGGTTTTTAAAGCAGCTGTTGCCAGGAATCATAAATTAAGGTTAAGTGAGGTTTAATGTCTATTTATTTCATATTTAACTAAATTTACGTCTTTTCTAAATGTTTTGATTGTTTTTATACGCAAAAATGTGATTAGACTGTTGTAAACTGGTAATATTGGTGATATTTTTGGCTGGCTGGAACGGATTATCTGTATTTACATTTTTTCCTATAGAACAATGTGTTTCACATTACAACATTTCTTTGTGTGTGTCTCTTTACTCTTTGTTCATTTACTAACACTTTTAAACACTTTCGTACATCTCCATATTCTCTCTGTATATTTATATCCATATGAATGATTTTCATGATGATTTAAGCTTCGGTGTTGGTGTGAGAGGACACACCTTTCTCCTAAATAAAATCTTTACTCATTTAAAAACGACATTTATTTTAAGTTAAACATGCCCCCGGCCTTTCTCTCTCTCTGTCTCTCTGCAGGGCGTCAGAGCTCCAGAATAAAGTGGCCACTCAGTGTGTGCAGCTGCATGGTGGGTGGGGCTACATGTGGGAATATCCAATCGCCAAGTGAGTGACCGTCCCCGCTGAACCTCTCCTACACCTTCATGTTACATTTGTGTCACTTTAGGATCAGCAGGGGGCGCCAATACACAAGCTAAATCCCGAGCCGAGCTCATGCTCTGACCTTTGACCTATGGTGGTTTTATCCTATACACCAGTCTAATCTAGACCTTTAGACTTTAGTCTGGTCTAGACATTATCACTCTGCGTTCCTCTGATCTAGTTCAGGATGATGTTCAGAGTTCTGCGATGGTTTCTGACGAGGTTTTATCTCATGTTCTCGTCCTCAGAGCCTTCGTGGACGCTCGTGTGCAGCCCATCTACGGTGGAACCAACGAGATCATGAAGGAGCTGATCGCTCGCACCATCGTCGGGAACAGATAGACGAGCGCTGAGCGGAGAGATCGGACGGAGACGGAGACGGAGACGAGCTGCTTACTGGGCTTTTAGTGGTTTATATGAGACTCATCAGTGCCATGGTGTTCATGTAATGAAGAAAAGCTGATCATACAATAAATAATCAATTTATTAGGTATTTTCATTTTTTAAATTTTGAGTTTCTTAATATTTAATGTCAGGAAATTACATAAATATATTTTTGAGATTGTCAGCTATAATAATATGATGGCACTTAAATAATCTAATGTTTGTACTGTAGATAAAGTACTGTAAAGTACACTAGAGTAAACTGTGAAAAACAATAACAAACTCGATTCCATCGATCGAGAGTTTTAAACAGCTTTGATAAAATTGTGCATTAAAGTCTTGTCTTTGCAAATACAATCATCTGTCAAGCAACTTTTTTTTATTTATTTATTTTTACTATACTGGTATTCCTTAGTGTTTCTCCGTACTGTGGTGTTTACAGCTTAAACCTACAGTGCTGTGAAAATATATTTGCCCCTTTCTGATTATTATTTTTTTTTTTTGCACACGCGTCACACTTAAATGATTCACTTCATAAACGGATCAATTAATGCCAGATGTGTTGAATGACTTCAATAGAACCTGTCAAACAAAGTGAAGCACAAAGAAAGCAACACATCATGCAGCAATCTAAAGAATTCCTAAAACAGATGAAAAGCAAAGTACAGCAGTCCAGTACTAGATACAAAAAAAGATATAAAGAAAGCAAAACACAAAAAATTATCTGGTCTCGAACGTATACGCGCAACTTATCCGGTGTTCCGATCGGCTCAGTTCGTTTGCTTGTTTTCCCAAAACTGCTTCTTGCAAATATCTTTAAAGGTTTTAGTTCATAAGGTGAGAATTTGCGAGATGGGGCGTACAGTATGTCTGCTGAGATACAGCTGGACTTGTCAGGTATCAGTCTGGAAAGGGTTACAGAGCCATTTCTAAGGCTGGAACTCCAGCAAAGAGCAATTATCCACACATGGAGGAAACTTGGAACAGTGGTGAACCTTCTCAGGAGTGACCGGCTGACCGACATTACTCCAAACCACCATTACCTCGTCCAGGAACTCAGAACAGAATCCAGAACAACATCTAAAAACCTGCAGGTCTCACTCGCCTCAGGTAAGGTCAGTGTTCATGATTCAGCTATAAGAAAGAGACTGGGGACAAAAATGGAGAGTCCTAAGGCGAAAGCCACTGCTGACCAAAAAGAACACAAAGACTCGTCTCACATTCGTCAAAAACATCTGGATTATGTTCAAGAAATTTTGGGCAAATATTCTGTGGACTAATGGGACAAAAGTTGAACCTTTTGGAAGGTGTGTATCCTGTTACGTCTGGTGTAAAACTAAGGTTAATTGGCGTTTCCAAATTGCCCATAGTGTGTATGTGTGTGTGTGTGTGTGTGTGTGTGTTTGTGCCCTGTGATGGATTGGCACCCTGTCCAGGGTGTACCCTGCCTCGTGCCCTGGGATAGGCTCCAGATCCCCGCTAACCTGAGTTCAGGATAAAGTGGTATAGAAGGTGAGTGAGTGAGTGAGTGAGTGTTTCCTCACATAAGGCCAGGCAGGTTTGGACAATTTTTTTATATGATATAATACAGAATCTTTAATACAATGTAGTAACCTAAAAAGTGCACACTTTCTCACTAAACACACTCCTTCCTTGTATAAATGACTTAAAATAATATTTTCCATTTAAACACGTTTTTTTAATCAGTATCTACACAATCACATAAACACTGCCACTTATGGTGATACAGCGATGTGGAACACACACACACACACACACACACACACACACACACACACACATCAACACAAAATGGAAAAATTCTCATATATGGTATGCCACGAACGTTCTATGCCATGCAGATTAGTGTGTATGTGTGTGTGTGTGTGAGAGAGAGAGAGAGCTCTCACTTTGATGTATGTGTGTATGTGTGTATGTGTGTGTGATATATAAATCTGTTATCTTTGTGCTTTTGAGTTAGAGACTTATAGTGTGTGTGTGTGTGTGTGTGTGTGTGTGTGTGTGTGTGTGTGTGTGTGTGTGAGAGTGAGAGAGAGAGAGAGACTAACAGACGGCGCAAACAGTGTAAAGACGCTATCTACTGCTTTACATCTGTCCTGTGTTGCTTTTCCTCATATGAATATGTAAATAATTTGTGATTTCCAGGAACATCACTGACACAGGGTGTGTGTGTGTGTGTGTGTGAGTGTGAGATCATTTGACTGTTTATCTTTAATCAGTTTCATACAAGCCCCAGTGGCCTCATGGATATGGTTCTGGCTTCCTAAGCCCAGAGGTTTTGGGTTCAAGTCCCATCTGGGGTAAGAGAGATTAGCAGAGTGATGCACCGTAAGTGTGCTGGGCTCATATCCCAGAGATCGATGGATCGAAACCATCCTTTGCTAAGACATGCCTGTTTAGGGTCAGTGGAGCCTCAAATGTTTGAGGCTGTGGGTTACAGATCAACAACACCAAGCTGCCACTGGAGAGACCTTAAGCCACGCCCCCAACCCTGTCTACTCCAGGGGGCGCTGTATCCTGGCCGACCCTGCGCTCGGACCCCAGCTTACCCCAGAAAATATTTCACTGTACTAAAAGTTGATGAATAAATGAATCTTAATCTTTGATCTTAATTTTTTAATTATTTTATTTTCTCATTCTGCTTTTTCTTTCCCTTAAAAAAACTTAACAAGGATCTGAAATTGTTTTTTGATTATTAAAATAAAATGAAATCACTTATTCTGTTATTTTAACTATAACAATACTCATACAATGTATAATTAAATTTTAATATAAAAAGACTTTTGACTTAAAATAAAAAAAAGTTATAATAATAATAATAATTATTATTATTATTATTATTATTATTATTATTATTAAATACAGTATTATATATAAACCAGTATTTTGGGCTTCATAGCAATTCTGCTGGTATGAAAACTATCCGGCTCGAGAGATTTCCTGTGGACGGGAAGAGCTGAATGTCTGAGATCAGGGTACGGTCGGGTATACAGTAGGGGTAGGGGTCGGGTATTATACCCCAGTAGGGGTCAGGTTGGGGTTGGTGCCGGCTGGTTGATGTTAGTCCAGGCACAATATTTGAGGTGAGTTGCTCCCAGTGCTGAGGACTCTCAGTGCTCTCGATGGACATCGTGCAGATCAGCGCTTGTTTTTGAAGGATTAATATCTCAGTATTGCTTCATGAATTTTGTGAGCACTTCAGTGACCATGACACTGGGGATCACATCGGCATGGTTTACAGTCTTTTACCGCTTTTCTGAAGCTGGTTATAGTGATCCGACTTATCCAACTCCTTCGGGCCGATATTATAGTCTGACAAAAGTGTATTAGACAGGTTGTGTTCTGTGATAGTTCTGATCTAGACCAAGTTTCTAGGTTGCAGTAATTGTGTGTGTGTGTGTGTGTGTGTGTGTGTGTGTGTGTGTGTGTGTGTGTGTGTGTGTGTGTGTGTGCGCGCGTGTGTGTGTGCGTGTCAGAAGTTCTAACGTCAGTGTAGAGCTTATGATGTTACACGCTAATTACTTTAGCCATAAGCTAACGCCGCATGTCACCACGTTGACTCGCTAATTACAGCAATCAAAGACGCATCACATGAGCAGACGACGCTAAAGTTCAAAAAGAATGTTAGATTAAAGATCGATTAAAAGTTCATAAGATTTATTTATTTATTATTTATTATAGTTATTATATTTATTGCACACACACACACACACACACACACACACACACACACACACACACACACACTGTGACGCTTTAACACTGACATGAGGTATAATTCTGCTTCTGTTCTCATCCCTTAATTTGGTGGAACATGATCTAGAGCACTTAGAAAGAGGAAAACAGTCATCTTAGACAGTACTGTATACCTATTTACAATTTACTGAGAACTATAATCTGTTAATGAAGTCACACTAGAACCATCTTGTTAAAAACTGTTGTGTTTTTTTTCCCACTAAAGAAAAGCCAGAACCCTTATGTATAAATTTAAAGCAATAATTTGAACGTCCTCTTAGGGGAACCTTCACTCTCTCACTTATTCTCTATAGAGCTCATCAGAGTCACAGGGGACCTGGAGCCTGCGGTATCCCAGGCAGGTACAAGTTCACACACACACACGCACACACACACAAACCCTCAACCCTGGAGGTCCGAGGCCACAGTGCGAGGCCACATTATCTCCTAAAAGGACCAGTGTGTGTGTGTGTGTGTGTGTGTGCAGGCTTTCACTCCAACCAAGCAGAAG
>JAQMYI010000038.1:449469-467362 GCA_030014275.1 Clariallabes melas | reverse complement strand
AAAATATTCACTTTATCTTTTCTAATTAATATCTATTGGTGCAGGTGTTTGTTTACATTGAGACAGTAGCACATTAGTAGATTATTATATAGTAGATTATTAAATCCCACACATAATGCAATATTCTTTGCTTTCATTGACTGAAGCAGCATCAGAAGCAATGACTCTTTTATTAATATATCAACTGATGTACAGTTTCCTTTCTGCCTGTATTTACAATCATCATGCATATGCACATGGAAATGGCATATTTATATTATTTACACCATTTGACCTCATTAATGCACCTTAAATCATATACGTTACCTTTTCCTTATTGCAAGTCGTGCTTATTACTCACTTGTATAATCTGTAAACTGGCTGCT
Source organism: Clariallabes melas (assembly GCA_030014275.1). Taxonomy (NCBI): domain Eukaryota; kingdom Metazoa; phylum Chordata; class Actinopteri; order Siluriformes; family Clariidae; genus Clariallabes; species Clariallabes melas. The sequence goes on along the minus strand of JAQMYI010000038.1, from coordinate 466,997 downwards.
GCAATGATTTCAGGAATACAATTTCCCTTTGTGATTAATACAGTGATCTATCTATCTATCTATCTATCTATCTATCTATCTATCTATCTATCTATCTAAACATCGCTTTTACTCAACATTTTGATTTCACTTATTTTTGTTAGATTTTTTTTAATACTGCAAAAGTTTCATTAAATTCTGTCCAGCAGTCGATTTAAGACACGCCCACAGTTTGACGCACACACAGTACGCTGTTAAAACTTGCGGTTTATTGTTTGTCAACAAAACATTTTGATTTAATTTATGAAGCAGGTTTAACTTTGGGAAAATATCTAAGGACTGGCAAAGTTCCATTAACTTCCATCCAGCCAGTTTTGTGTGATGTTGTGACAAAATCTGGCTGGAAAGACAGACAGACAGACAGACAGACAGACAGATTTTTTTTCTGAGCCCGGTTTCTGCTCCTCCAATGTATGAAATGTAACGATATCATTGAAAGAGCGAGTTCTGACCAATGTACAGACAAAACCTTTCTTTTATTTATATAGATTTTCCATCTATAATAATTCACAACATGGTAGAGACTCTTCTAATAGATTTGCAATATGTTTACAATATGTTATTTGAACAACACACACATACACATACGCAAATGTTCTCTGTATAATAATAAATATTAATTTTATGAGTAAACAATATGAGTAGTAACAAAAAAATAGGTGTGCATCAATACTGATCCTGACACTAGTGTTGGTCTGGCATCATGTTCATCCACTCAGCAACATGTTCCCATACCGAACAGCAGTGCTATTGTGCTCAGAAGACCAGCAATTTTAACAACCCTACCCCCCGCCCCGGGCCAGCCACTTTGGTTCTGCGAGCACTGAGACACACCCACTTCTTGCCCCTTCCATGCAACTCTTACCAGCAACCATAACATCTTCAACACATGACTCAGTATGATGAATTCATTGCTAACAGCTAGATAAAAAAATGTAATGAAAGTGAAAATGACTGTCTTATCTAACAGGTTGTTCTTGGCGATTAGCGACTCTGGTCATTTCTAACAGTATGATCATGAGGATTTCTAATGCAGTGAAAAACACAGCTGTACAGAAGTGCTTTCTAGGGTAAAACCAAAAAACACTCTTCTCCACCCCAGTCCTCCTCCATCCAAGCTGACTAATGTAGCTCTAGCTAATAAAGCTCATTGTGGCATCACTACTGGTCATGGAAATTTGCAAATTCTAAGAGAGATTAAAATGTGTTGATCTTTACTAAGATGGCCTGATGGGACAAATGACAAGAGGACCCTCGTTTTTACCAGATTTGTTTGTGCAGGGACTGAAACACGGGTATAATGTTTCAGTAAAGAAGTAGACATTAGTGAAAATCAGTGCCATGGTGTCAGCGTTATAGAAGGACACCTGTCCTTTTTCATAGTCGATGTAAATCCCAACCTTCTGAGGTTTGGGGTTCGGGTAAATGGGCGTTGATGGATTGGTGCGGAAGGCAAATTCATTATTTTCTCTCAGACTCAGGAGCCAGTAGCCGTTAGCAGGACTGACCGAGATCTTCCCCTTTCGGTTGACTGAGCGATTAGCCACACCCAGGTCCCAGTCTGTCTTCTCACCCACGTAGACCTCCCAGTAGTGGCGACCTGAGGTGAAGCCCTGGCAGCCGAGGACACACACCACACGGTCGAAACGTTCGGGCGTGTCCATCACAGCTTGATGCCGGTCACTGCAGTAGACCTGCTTACAGTCCTCAGAGATCATCAGTCTAGGGTGGGCGGAGTCTCGGTCCAGAGTGACGTCCACTGAGAGAGGAGCAATGGCTGTGGTTAGAGGTTTAAAATAACTACACTACAGGGTGTGCTGTTAATAATGTGAACGGTAATCCACAATGTTGTAGTGTAATATAACCTGATGTGAAGTTGATTAGTTTCCTGTAACAGCGAGTGCTGCAGTGTTTTATACCACATACACCACAGGTAGAATTAGTTTTATACTAACAACGCAACTAACTTACGTCAAGAGCAGCTGCGATTTAGACACAATGTCATAATTAATGGGACAGTTAATCTCTTCTAAATTATTCTGATCAACTCACAGTCCAACTAATTATGACAAAGCATTTTAAGCATTTTTTATATATAATAACAATAACCAACTAAACAAACAAACAAACAAATACAGGAGCATTCACATGGAGGAAATATGAAGTGTTTATCAAGAGTAAATTAGTGGTGCCGGTGGCCGAGCAGCACCGCGTTATTGAATAATAAAAAATGAGAATTTGCTTTCACTGCAAGAAAAACATAAATCACTGCAGTGTCAGGGTGCCAACATTATTGATTACTGACAGGAGAAAGGCTTTATGTTTCATCAGTGAAAAGGACAACTTGGTAGATAGTCGTCACTAGTTCAGTGACTTTTTGTGAATACTTTTTGTGAATTTCGCTCGGGCTTTCGCACCCTGTAATACGTCACCTGCACCTGACAGGAGTGTGGCGTGTACAGCTGTGTACAGCTGTGTACGGCTGTGTATAAGATATCTCTGATCTCACAATATGTACAATGTGACAAAGAAGAATTGAGGGAAACTCACATGCATAGTCCTGAATTTTGCCAAGTCCTTCAAGTGAAATCACACACACATATACACACACAGACACACACAAGAGAGAGAGAGAGAGAGAGAGCGAGAGAGAGATGAATATAATAATATAATAATATGATAATTAAGCAATATCGGTTCAGAGGCGATTCAGAACGACTTAGAAGTGATTACTGCAGAGACGGCGTGTTGTTTAAGACGTTACATAACGTTATCAGATGTGTGTTCTTACTGAAAGTGCTTCTGAGACTGGGTGTGAACGTGGGTTTTGTCACTGGTATCCAGTAAGATACCAACATCACTTTTGCTGTGAAGAAGTGGTCACTTGAAGGTCAACTAAAATGCTGAGCTCCAAAATGAGCTTCATTTGTGGTCATAAAGCGATCGCATGTGTTTATTATAGATATTGATATACGTAATGTTTTTCTTTGGTATAAATGTATACATCCTAATTATATATGTAAATTATGTCTACATTTAATCTACTTCCCTGCTACATTATCACTATACTGCACCATATCTGTACATTTTTGTACTGTGCATCATGATAATTTACTCATGTCCTTTATTATGTGTCAATTTATTTATTATAGTTTATCATTGTTGCTAATGTGCACAGGTTTATCATAATGCTTTACACTTATGTGTGATAAACTGAACTGGTGTGTGTGAGTGTGTGTGTGTGTGTGTGTGTGTGTGTGTGTGTGTGTGAGTGAAACAATACACTCGACTCTTGTGTCTGAAATCATGGCTTTTTATTATTGTCACAATGAACCAAGAATAAAAACGTGAAGATTTTTAAATTGTTCATGAGTAGACACGGCATAACTGTGACATGACAATACTGTAAAAGTGTGTGTGTGTGTGTGTGTGTGTGTGAGAGAGAGATTTTACATTTCTGTTCATACATGTGTAACTGGGCGCATGCTAGTTATACATAAACACATGAGCATAGCGCTAGCTAGCTTGGGTCTGATAGCTAAACACCCTGCTGGATAAATAATCCGATGTGTGTTTGCGCGGCTACCTAGCCTAGCTACCTAGCCTAGCTTAAATTTTAAAATGAATATATTGTTTATATTGACAAATAAGTGATTATAAATGAGTGATTACAGCTACTGCTAAGCTAAACCGAGTATTTAGTTAGCTAACCTTACTGTAGCGTTGTGCTAGCTTAGCTTAGCTTAGCTTGTTTCATGTGATGAGGGTGAAGTTTAAATAAAATCTGATCTAATTTATCTTCAGTTGTGTTTCTTTTGATGTTTTTAGCTTTATGTGGTGTTTAAACACACGATAAAGATTTAGCAGCTTAGAGATGTTCGGTAGCTAAAGAAAACATAGTTAGTAATAATAATTACTGTAAAAACAGTCTGTTTTTTTTTTTAGAATCTAATAAATGACACTAACAAGCTCGGGAATGTTAATTAGCATTAAACTGATAAACTCGGGATAAAGTTCAGGCTAAAGATGGTGTAACATACGCCCAGCTACACAACAATAAACACGAATGTTTGTTTTTCTTGATTGTAACACATCTCACATAAGCAAAACACACACACACACACACACACACACACACACACACACACACACACACACACACACTGCATCTTTAAAAGGTTCAGTTATTACTGGAGTGATTATTATTGTTATTAATAATACTGCTCACTTATGAAGAAGAATCTTTGGTCAGCTTTAGTGTTTACAGGAACACATAAGAAAAAAACATAATAAAACACAACACTGTACAATAATTTACACAACAGCAACACAATGGAATGTCCACGGAACGCCTCGCGCAAAACCATAAAACAACAATCAGGAGGAAACGTCAACATGTTACGGGACTGAACATCAGACACCAGGTGAATCCTGCACCTTCAACTGAACACACACACACACACACACACACACACACACACACACACACACACACACACACACAAGGTACAGTTTAATTCAAATCAAGCATCGTGATCAATCACATGAGCAGGAATTATAATGAACACAAGGGCGTGGTTTTCCAGAGCAGGTGTGTGTGATTATGTACAGAGTTTAAGACGAGTCTTCAAGACGAGTAAAAACAAAATACTGTCGGGAATTATAAAGCATTGTGTTTATCGTTCATTTTTAAATCCTTTAAAAGTCTTTTGGTTTAAGAATGATATGAAACTCTGGATAAATCTGTAGCACCTCCTGCACAAGGCTCTCCACCTCCTGTGGACTGTACCGTACTCAAAATGTCTCCGGCGTTTAACTCTCACTTGGTAAAGTGTGTGTGTGTGTGTGTGTGTGTGTGTGTGTGTGTCAGGAAATAACCTTATTAAACATCCAAATGTCCCACCCACTTCTGCAAAAGGGGGCAAATACTTTCTGTTATTAGAATTCCAGAGATGACGAAGCTGTTCATTCTGTTCACAATGTGTTACCCCCCTAGAAATGAATTGAAATGAATAATTCCTTTTTAAGCTCCGCCCTCTTGTTAGATGAACGGCCAGTAAATAATATCAAAGAAGCGTCTAATTCTATCTCACAAATCATGGATGTCATAAACCTGCAGATGTTTGTAAATGTAAAAATAATTGCAAATAAGTGTAACTATTTCCATACTATGTATGCGTGGTACACAGTACCATGACAACTGCAAAAAAAACTAAAAAAAAAAAAAAAATCCAAAGTGATGTTCCAAAGTGTTACAATCACATTAATGCGGAAATGCTAACACATACACACAGCACATGCTAAAGAGAAGAAAAGTTTTATTTTTGTCTTATATTCATGAAAAACAAAAACAGTAAGTAAATCCGCTTGGTGGACTTTAGGTGAAGATGCGTTGATGACCTCATCGTCCAGGCGTTTATGCATCGTGCCGCTGTCTGGGGTGTGAAACAGGCTACAGTGATAATCTGATTATCTGGAACATGTACTGCAGTCGGTCGCGGTCTGGAGGAACGCACGGTCTTATCCTTTTCACATTTTCAAGAATGATTTAATAGTTTCTAATTTGTGAACGATCCAGTGATTTACTGTAATTATTTAAGTGCAGCAGGTTGAGGACGATCACGTCCACATTCTCACAGAAACTTAAAGTCGGGGCAGGAAAGGAAAAAAAAAAAAGATTTGGCACATATTAGAAAATATTCTATGTTTTCATGATAATTTAAAATAATAATAATACTGGAGCGTTTAGGAATTACACTGAATTATTCACTAAATCAAATCAGCTGTACTAAAATCTCTCTAGCGTGTTTCAAGCGCCACGCGGAGGTTTCATGCTAATCGTATTGCTGTACTTTGCTAACTGTAGCCTTTAACCAACGCTAGCCTTACTGTACGGGTGTCTAATTTTATCCAGAAAGGAGCAGTGTGTGTGTGTGTGTGTGTGTGTGTGTGTGTGTAGGTTTTTATTCCAGCCAAGTACTCTTTAAGCAGGTGGAATCAGGTGTAGCTTCTGCATCCCTGCCTTACGTTTAGCTGTACTGCTAACCTGAAAACAAAGCCTACCTTTTCTTTTCCTTTTAAGTAAGTTTCTCTCCCTGACATTCTTTTCAGTAATTTCTATCTTGCTAATCATACTGCTAGCTGTGCAGCGACATTTCATGTTAGCCTGACTGCCAGGTTTTGTTGCTTGCCCTTTAAGTTCTACTAAAACTTTGTTCTGGTTAACATTTCCATAAATGTAGTGATTGTCATGCCGCTGTGATTGTGCTAATAATAATAATAATAATAATAATAATAATAATAATAATAATAATAATTTGTGCTAGTTAGAAACTGAGTATTTCCGGCAGGTCGGTTATTTGTACTCGGGGGTTTATTCAATAAAATCATAAATCAGCTGTATTCTGAAATGTGTAATAAACACTGACAGTGTTGAATCGAGCTGTTTAAGAGTTCAGTAGTGTTTAGTAATAAAGTTACACTTTTAACCTCGCACACTTCTGCTTCACGTCTAGATAAGATTCCGATCCTCCACTTTACACGACGTATCGTTCTAACGAGTCACATTTCCATAAAAGTGTTTAAAAGGGGTGAAAAAAATAAAAGGGTTAATTGCAAAAGGATTCAACAAATATTTATAAAAAGTCTGAGCTGAAACTCTTCTGAAACTCTACTGAATTAAACTGCAGTGGAATAAATAACATAAAAGAAAATGAAATAAAGTCATACAACTGTGACAAGCCCCTTCGATGTGGTTTTTCTGTTTCCAGGCTTTATGCTTTAGGGTTTAGGGAATGTCATAGCTTCGACATTCGGCATTAATGCCACTTAAGTCGTTTCCTGTGCAGTTAATCACAGGCTGAAGTGTTTTGTCTAATATGAGCGCTTTGCCCGGTGTTAATCACGTCTTGATGATCTGTTCTGTTAAACAGAGAACTATTCACATTATATATCTGAATTTAATGAAAACTTGGCTACTTGAAGGTTTGCCCTTTGTAGTTAAACACCAAACTGTGCAGTCTATAATACGCATAAGATGAAAAAACACTTGTGTTCCCCATGGAACAGTTCATCAGTGTGCATTTTAGGTAGAATCTATGAAGGCATGTGCTTTTTCCCACTTACACACAAGTGCTCACGATTAGGGTTCCATCTCAAAATCAGAGTTCCTCCTCACTCCTGACTGACGGTGCTGTTGTTTGTCAGAAGATTCCGGTGTAAATTCGGGTTCTGGCTGTGCCGGTTGCGGCTCCTGACCGATGAGAACGTGGTGTCGCACCCTGGTACTTTGCACTTGTGCAGAAGCCGAAGGTGCACGGTTTTGTAGTGCGCCCGGAATGTGCCCTTGTTGCTGTAAACCTTCTGGCAGACGTGACAGGTGATAGGTGAAGAAGAGTTATTGACCTGCTGCCCGAGACCCACCGCACTGGAGTTGAGCCCGTCACAGCTCTCGTTCTCGTCGCTGTCCTCCAGGGGGAGCTCCTCCTCGCTCCCTGCGTCCGAGTCCCAGGAAGAAGAGTGACCGCTTCCTCTGGTGCTTAGGTCCAACACGGCCTCATGCTCCACTGGATCCTCGACGATCTCAGAGGATTTACTCATAGGAAACACGAGGCCCGTGCAGTTTGTACCCTTGAAGATGACAGACGTCTGGCTCAGATGATCTTTAGAAGGGAACTCGGGGTGAGAATCAGTTTTGATGTCTCTGCAGGACGGAGTGAAGACGTAGTGATCTTTGGTCAACAGCTTGTGGTGTAAATTCAGATTTGCACTGTGTCTGAAGAGAAAGAAATCAAACAAACAACACAATCAGAAGAGTAGATTTAAAAAAATATCAACATCAAGATCAGTGTTTCCCTGGGCCAAGTAATACCTATATGCTTATTTATATTGCTTAACTGCGGGGAACAAATGTACCCGTATAGTTAGCAGTCATGTGACCATCTATTTATGTTTACAAACAGAGGACCTGGAAATTCTGCACCATTCTGCAGAACTCATAAAAACCCTCATTGAGCCTTGATGCAGCGGTTCCTAAACCTTGGCTGTGTTGGACCTCATTGGACTCACCTGTCTCTGCTCCTGCGGGACGGGAATGCGGCGTTGCAGCCTGCTACGGTGCACACGTGCATCTCCTTCAAGTGGACGCTGCGGTAATGCATTTTGGCGCTGTAGGAGTTTTTAAAGGTTTTATTGCAACTGTCGCAGTGATGCAGAAGCTCGTCTTCATCATCTGCACACACGATCTGTAGGTCACCATCGGCGTCTGCGCGGATCTCTGACCCGCAGGGCGTGCTGCTCGGTGCCACGTCAGCCGAGGGACGGAGATCCAAGTCACGACTGCGGGTTTGTTCCCCAAAATCAATTAAGTCTCTTTGTATGTTGCTGAAGGAAGACGGGGAGTGGGTGAGACTGCACCCCTGGGCTTGGTGTTTGTCCTCCGTTTGTGGCTCTTCTGTATGAGAGGAATTGGTGAAGACAGAGGGATGGAGTGAAGGATGAACAACACCATTCTCATCACATTCTGTCTTCACTACACAGTCCATTGCAGATTCCATACTTGCAGGAGGATCATCATCATCTTCATCGTCGTTGGAGCTGCTGCGCTCTTCCAGCTCATCTTTCTCTATCTTTATGGGCATGCTGGATTTACGGGATTTCTTCTTGGGCACGGGCTCAGTGTTGCTCTCCATGTCTCCTATGCTTACAGGCACGGACGAAGAGGACAGTAGGGGCAGGGAGGGCAGGTTCCCGGGTGTGTTGGCGAGCTCAGCAGGCGTCACCAGGCTGCGGTAGAAAGGCAGCACCGGCTGAACGGTCTTCAGGTTCGGGAAGACAATCCCACTGTGGCTGATGCTTGGAAAAGAGCTGTGGAGTTTGGGCTCGGAGTTGCTCATGTAGTTGGAGACAGACCTGCTGAGGTCCCGCTTTTCGGCCTCGTCCCCGAATGCATCCCTCACATCCCTGTCCCGGTTGTTTCGGTTCATGGGCATGTGCAGGCGCGGGTTCGGGTTGGCACTGTGCCGGTTGCGGCTTCTCAGAGAGCTGAAGACCATGTTGCATCCATCGATGGTGCACTTGTGCTTGATCTTGAGGTGAACAGCATTGTAGTGGATTTTCAGGGTTCCTTTGTCATAAAAGGTCTTTTCACAGGCACTGCAGAAAACACGGCCCTTTTTCATCCCAATTCCTGAACGGATTTTGGACTCTGGCGACGCTTGGGCAATATCCGAGCTGTTCGAGGGTGGGCAAGGTGTCGAGGGTGAGGAATATGTATCGCTCAGTGTGAAGTCATCCGACTCTATATTGGTGCTTGATCTCTCCATGGGTACATCTTCTCTTTCTGCATCAGAGGCAAAGTGAGAGGAGGTGTCTGGGTTTGAATCTGAAATTTCCTGCCGTGCCGGCGTCTCCTGCTGGCGAGAGTCTGCTCTGGACCTGAGCAGCGGTGCAGGAACAGAGTTGAGCAACTGCAAAGGCAGCATGAAGGTCATGTTGTTGACCAAACTCTCAAAGTGATGGCCGTTGTTTCTGCTCAGAGGCTCGGCCGTGGGTGGCACTGACGGACGCTGCATGCTGCTCTCTATGAAGCTACGGATGTCCGAGTTCGCTCGAACTGTGGGCACGATGACCGCCTGCCCTTCTTTGTCCTGCAGTGCCATCAGCTCAACGATGGACTTCGTCTCACCAAAGCGGAGGAACTGCTGCAGCGTCGCAATCTCCTCCTCGAAGGTCATGATGGCCCAGCGGTCCAGCACTTTGCCAGCCACATCCTAAACAAACACACACACACACACACACATCGAAGGAATTTCATTTGCATTATGAATGAAAAACTGAAGCACTCGGGACTTCGGTATCTCTGACAATCTGACAGCGCGATGAGATAAAGAGTTGTTCGTACATCTAATACAGCAGGACATGAAAGCCCTAATTACTGCAGTGCATCTGTAATATCGTTTCTCTTCATTCTGATGATTGGGTTTGTCCCTGGTGGGGGTTGGCAGGGCTTGGCGGGGGTAGCTGGGTGGAGGTACAGGGCTGGGCAGTGAGTCTGGCTGTAATTACACATGAGTGCTAGCAGTCCTTCAAAGTCATTCAGCAGCTTCATGCCATAACCAAGATAAATATTTCATCATACAGCATTCATTTATATGCCTGTGGAGGATTTGACTTTACTTCTGCTGTCAGATGAGCTAACTAGGATCACACGCAACCACCTGAATACTTAACGAGCAGCAAATTGAGCAGCTCTTCCACTACTGGAGTTTTGAGCAGGGGGGAAAAAAACGTGACAAAATTGTATTTACATGATTCACTGTGATCACAGAGGTAATGAGAGCTGGAGGGAGTCTACGAGTCTCGGAGCTACAAAAGTATTCTACCAAGAACCGGTCGATGGCATATCTCCAATAAAATCCAACCGGCGTGCTCTTATTTTCTGAAAGTGTTACCCCAATAAACGCATTTTAAACCATCAGCTTCCTTCAATACTGTCCCAGAGATGACAACACCGGTTTGAGGAACGTCTCTACATCCTCACCCTCATTACAAACACTAAGAGCGGTAAATATACAGTATGTGAATATGCAAATTATCTGTAAATCGCATTAATATTTCCAATATCCATTTATTTCCATTTAAATTCATCTTTATATTTTTTTCCCGTTGTATAGATAAGTTTTTTTTTTTTTTTATATATTTCTTATATATATATTTTTTAAAATATTTAAAATATTTTGTTCTATTTATTTCTTGTTAATTGTTTTTTTACATTTTTAAGGTCACTGGCGGTCGTATAAGCATTCCACTGCATATCGTACTGTGTTTGACTGGGTATGTGACAAATAAAACTTTAATTTGAATTTAATATTGGCAAGTCATTTATCAACCTTCTTACAAAGCAGCTCACATTAATCACAATTTTATTTTAATGTCAGATTTCCTCATCTTCAAAATATAATGCTGCCATGACAACCAACATATGTGCGTAATGAATGTGCTTCTTAGCTAGTTTCCGTAGCGCACAGGTTCATCTGGTAAACACTTCCTGGTGTCATCACAATTACTACAAATCTATACAGCTGATTTTGCGACATCACAAACTGACCTGTTAAGTAACCCTGTGGAATACGATGGTACCAGTAACAGTTGTCATGGCAACGTTTGAGGAGAAATGGGAATTTGGAAAGATGAGTAAAAGTATTTTATAAAATGGAGAGAATGACAAGTATTTTAGAAGTATTTTATAAAATGGAGAAAGGTGACAAGAAAGGAAGTATTTGATAAAAGAGGATTTAAACTAAAAGGAAGATGAGGAAGATCAAGACCTACAGGTGGCGGTAATTCAACTTTTTAGATGCAGACTGCCGTAAAAACAAAGACAACAAAAACAATGTCACCATGACAACCACCAGGTAGCGTTATATACATTAGCTAGTAACAGGTTCTGCTCATTAAACTGTCCATGTAATCTTGTACCTGATTGGCCCAGAACTGTGAAGTTGATTTTTTTTATGGCATCATAAACTGTCCACACTTTAATCTTCAGGATAACGTTAAATGTTTAAAATGTTTATCTGATACAGCAAATAAAAAAATCCCACCAATCACATTCAAGCTCAAGTTTGAAATGAATTAGCGTGCAATCATCATCAGGCAAGTTAAAGATTATCTGATTCTGTAGGATCAACTTTACATCTGGTTGGTTTCACCATGCTCCTCAAAGAGCTTAAAAACCACGTACCAGACCTCAAAGGTATCCATCAGGGGTAGGGATGTGAACGAGTCTCAAAACCAAGCACCACACACATCATGGACACATATCAGTGTGACGCTCACAACCAACAACTGGAGAAAATAGAGCAGGACGTTCTTCAAGAACTGATCAGGGAGGCAGCTGAGGGACCTACAGCAACATTACAGGGGCTGCAGGACCTTGTTGAGGGTACCAGTAGACATGTTCATAACAGCATCCAATCGCTAAATCACTGAACCATGTGTGTTCTGACCTCATGGGAGACATATGTCTAAAAAGGCTTTACGTTCGGTGCAGAAACAAGGTGGAGCCGAACATCACCATGACCACGAGGTCGAAGCGTGGTGGAGTTTCAGCTGGAGCTACAGTATAGCTCTGGTCAGAGTAGGGGGAAGGATTCTGTTTCAGCACAAAAACCCTGCAGGTGAAGAGAACATTCACCTTCCAGCACCATGACCAGATGAGGAACAAACACACAAAGTCAACAACGTAACGACTCCAGAAGATGGAGAAGAAAAAGGAGAAGAAGAATGAGAGGCTATTACATCATGATAGATCTGGGGCATGGATGAAGAAAAAGTGGAATAAAATCACCGAATGGAGCTGCTAAGGTGTTGTCTCACAATCCAAACCTGTTTTACTTCAATATTAGTTAAAGGGTGTACATACTTACGCACCTAGGATACTGGAAAGGATAAGGTTTATTTTTTACTAACCTTTTATATGTCCACAATAAAAACATGAATCATAAATATTACGCCATCATACAGTGTGTGTGTGTGTGTGTGTGTGTGTGTGTGTGTGTGTGTGTGTGTGTACCTGCAGGACGTAACCCCGTATGTAGTCCTGTAGCGTCCAGTCGAGTGCGTTGAGGATTTTGATGACCTCGTCCTGCTTGAGGACGCTGAAGAGGCGGTCGAGGAGGATCTTGAGGCGCACGGGGATGGCCTGCGTCCCGTACAGCATCAGGCTGCAGATATCAAACACCACGTTGGAGTGAACGATCTCCACCTGACCGCCGTCATACACGTGCTGCATCTTCAGCTTGCTCAGAGCTTTACACACACACACACACACACACACGCACACACACACAGCATAAGCATGCTAGTCTAATAATATGCTAATGCTAATTATCTGATTAATTATACATTTTTAAATAAGAGTCACATTTATAAATTTCCATAATTATTGTTAAAGCACACGCAGAGTGGAAACACTAACACACTCACTTCTAACTTAATGAATAAAATGCTGTTTAGAGAGAAATCAACGAGCTAAAACTAAAGAATTAATACATTAGCTTTTAATTAGCTAGTAAACAGTTCACAAAAGAGATTAAAATAATTTGATTAGATATTAAATAATTGCAAAAACACACATTAACGTCAAAATGTTCTACGATTATAACCTATGTTTAATAATTAGCTTGTGTAAAATGTGTGTAAAATATAAACAAAATATTTATTCCATTAATTATTTAAAAAATTAAAAAATTCTTGTTTTTAAAGCGATTTATTTGAAAACGGTGTCCAATTTAAATGTTTATATGTAATTATGGAGCTATGTTTAGCCTTACACTTTGCTAATTTGCATATATTTGCATATTCTAATATCTCTTAATCTAGCCCCGCCCATTCCACTGTGCTTCATGCTGCTGTAATTGTCTCTCTCTGATGATGATGATGAATGACTTCATCGCCTCTCAGCACAGAAAGTGTAAATGCGGTTAGAGTTTGAATGTGTTAGTTAGTTGGTTAGTTAGTTAGTTAGTTAGTTAGTTAGTTAGTTAGTTAGTTACCGTGAGCGACCCATCCGTGCCTGCAGTTCTCACACTGACGACGTTTCAGTTTCCCCGGTCTGAAACTGTCGCAGGTACAATTCACCAGCGTGCAGCAGATCGCCTGTTTAACACACACACACACACACACACACACACACACACACACACACACACACACACACACACACAGTAAATAAGGTGACTCCTTTAGTGATGGTGTTAATTATTTATTCGAGTCACATTAACCTGAGCATTAGAGGAGGCGAGACTCTAACACACTGCACTCGCACAGAAAATCTCACACTCACGGGTTCACTGTGTTTTATTTCTCTTTTAAACCCGAGTGTGTGTGCAGATCAGTGTTAGTTACTGTGTAGTGGGTGGAGTCAGCATGACATCACTGAATTATCTGTGTGTGTACGTCTCACAAATGTTATTAAACGAGTCAGAGAAATTAAATACTAAATAAATGTTGGGGTGAAAAGTGAGCAGGCAACAGTTCAGAGAGAAATACACTGTAATAAAAAATGTTTTAAAGATTAAGTTACATTTTGTTTTGTAAATAGCTATTAATTATTCATATTTAATGTTTTACCTTTTCCTTTATTCAGTTCTGTCTTTTAATTTTTTTATTCTGTCTGTTTTATATTTGTTTTTGTGTCAAACACTTTAAACTGCTTTCTGTGTGAAAATGGCAAATAAATAAAAATAGATTATTATAAAATAATAATAATTATTATTATTATTATTATTGCTGTAATATTCAGTTTTAAAACAAATATCTGTTTGTATTTAACTTGTTTATTGATATCTGTAATAAATGAGTTCATGTGTATGTGTGTATATTTATAGTGTGTGTGTGTGTGTGTGTGTGTGTGTGTGTAGTGTATTCACAGAAGTACATTAACTAACATACTGTATAAAATGCATTTAGCTGTTTTTCATTTATTTATTTGTTTTATTTAGATAATTTAGCTGAATCTGAAGGACGCTCGTGTAGGTGAAGATTTATAAACTGTTACTAAAGCCGTATATACAGACGTTTATACCAAACTCAACACGTCATAATAAGGTCTATAGTATTTTATCTTACACACAGCAACAAAATCATGTAACTATATTAAAATGCAAATTTAACCATTTAAATTATTTACTAATTATTATTATTATTTAATAATAATAATAATTATTATTATTATCATTATTATTTTGTTCTTTGTAATAACCTAAACATCACCCAGAATATTACAGACCTGCTATGTAATTAATGTAATCATTAATTATTAACTTATTCAATCAGTAATGAATATTCAATGTTCAATGTTAAAATTTTCTGTGTGTGTGTGTGTGTGTGTGTGTGTGTGTGTGTGTGTGTGTGCGCGTGAGACTCTATCTTTGCCTGCAGAGCCAAATGCCTGTACTCTTTTTAAAATATATTTATTTATTATATACTTCTTTGAAATTATTTCTGCGCTTTGGTGATACGAATGTAAATATTTGTCACGACAATAAACACACCTTTCAATCTTTAATCTTGAGAGAGAAAGAGATGAGTAGCTAAATTATTATTCATATATTTATTATTATTATTGTATAATAATTGTATATTTAATATATATATAATTGCTAAATTTTATAGCTCATTATTTATTTGATCATTAATATTAATGCAGAATGCAGCACTGTACATTTCTGAGATATGCATGTGTGTGTGTGTGTGTGTGTGTGTGTGCGCGTGTGTGTGCGCGCGCGTGTGTGTGTGGCTGATTTCTATAAGGAAGCTCTGAGCAGTAAGTGGAAGTCGATCTTTAACGGGTTTAGTGCCCTACACTCTGCTCACTACACTTGTGCGCTACATAGGGGACGATAATTAAAATTAATCCATTTAATTCGACACATTTACTTAAAGTTCAGTTGTGTAATAACAAGTCGCAATTACGGTCGACCAATTCATGTAATAATAATCAGTTTATATTGTATTTCATTAATGAAACCGGATGTAATAATACAGAAATATTCATTTATTCATACTTACTGTTTTAGAAGCATAAACTCACTTTAATTATTTCATTTAATTTAATGGAACAGAAACGCTACATGAAACATGAATCAAAACTGAAGATAAATTAACAGAAGCTAATAATATAATATAGATGAATTGTTTGTGTAAACATTGTATTATAAATGAAATCATTGTAAATGTTTTGTTGTAAATGAATATATTGAAATAAATGATGGTACAGACCGGCCCATGTCACAGTTCTGATTCTAATCTAACAATCGCAATTTAGAAAATGATTGTCTTCAATTTATGTTTATCTCATTTTTACTTTAAAGACTTTACAGGTTGTCATAATGATGCAGAAATGTTAATTTAATATGCATGAATAAGTCTGAATATTAATAAGTGACAAACAGTAGTCACATGACTCTGAGGAGCAACGGTCCTGATTATAACATGATGAATGTTTATGGATGTAAATATCACACACAGTCAGTAAAACTGCAGACACGTGAAGGTTTCACACACTCGACATCTTTAATCCTGAGAGGCTGCGCGCAGGTTTCACTATAAATGATGAACTTTCTGTGTGAAACGTCTATCTCAACATGTTTAGAAACAAATCTAATAAAAATATCTAACGGTATGAACAGATAGAACGTCCAGCTTAGAGACGACACAACTGTGAGAGCGCGCGCGCGCGTGTGTATGTGTGCACACATTTGTGTTTTTTTAAATATAAAAGTTCTAAGACTGAAATCTTTAAAACTGCTTCATCTGATTAATAAACTCATTTACATAATTAAAATTATTATTGTGTTATGGAATTAATATTAATGAGGCGCTCTGACACAGAAACGTGTCGCGCGGTGCTACACTGCCTTACTGCAGCCATCCGACCCATGTTACAGTTACACAGCTACACAATCATAGAACTTTTTTCCCCCAGAAATATTGGCGCCCTTTCCCGAATCGCTCTCTGACCGTGTGACAGACTTCAACTGCACACGTCTGTTTATCATCTGAAATTCACAGTGACATGACTTTTCACCCCCTAAGCCACACCCACTTAATGACATGATTGATAAAAAAAAAAGTTGTACGCTCAAGAGCAAGGTATTTAACAAAAACCTCAATACTTATAATTATAAAATATTTATAATTGTTCTTAACCTTTTATTAAAAATTAAACCCTGTAAAGACGTCATCAGCTCCACGTAACCCCAAGACAAATACGACGCTAATTAAATCATGACATCACCTCAGCTCGTCCAATCACAGAGCAGCGAGAGAATTTTATAGCTACAGCTGTGATTTATGCGCACGTTATTCCAGGTACGAGCGTCACAACTCGTCATAACATTGACCGGGAACGATTCAGAAATAGATAAATGTATATAATAAAATAATTGTTTAATTAAAAAATTTATTGATTAATTTATTGATTAATTGTTTGTTTTTTGTTAATTTATTTATCATTTTGTTCCGTTGCTGTTGTTTTTCTCTTGAACTTACAGAAACCAGACACAGCTCCACTCACACACTCTTCACTCACACACTCTTCATCTCAGTTATAATCAGGCGTTTAGTTTTATAATTAAATACCAGACTGTAACATCTGCAGTAACAACAACAATAATAAAAACAATAGCGGGAGAGAGAGCTGCAGCGTCACCACTGAGTTACTGTCTCTGATCACAGTGAGGTTAGAACTCAACTCTCTAAACGTTACACATCTTCACACACACACACACACACGCACACACACTGTTTCATTTCATCTATCTGTCTATCTGTCTGTCTGTGTGCAGAAAAAGAAGTAGAGGAACACAGTGAAGAATAATGCTTTAGGTACTTTACTATCTACATGAAATTATGTGTATGTCTGTATATGTGTGTGTTAAGGTGTGTGTGTTTGTGTGTGTTCAGGTGTGTGTTCAGGTGTGTGT
>JAQMYI010000038.1:384098-395307 GCA_030014275.1 Clariallabes melas | reverse complement strand
AAGAACGAACGACTCGAGACTTGAAGACTTATTGCTGAGAATCGTTCAATACTGTTTCCTGTATATAACATACGGAGATTTTGCGATGCTTTGCGCATGCGCGCCCAATAGAAAATGAACGAATCACTCTCCGAGACGACTCGTTCACCTGAGTCATGTTAAAGATTCGTTCAAAAAGAACGAATCGTTCATGAACGACCCATCACTAGTCTGTGATCACACTCACACTGAGATATGGCGATACTACACCGTGACTCTGATTAACGCTCACAGATCCTGACGGAGCGGCTGCGGTTCTACAGACACTCATAGATGTGAACAAATCGTGGAGGTATCGCACAAAACACAGACACTGCAGTGCACCAGATACCAATCTAAACAATTATATACAATATACTCAGTGTGTAAGTGAATGTACAAAATATCTAAAGTTCAGTATAGCGTGTGTGTGTGTGTTTACAGTACTTCTTATGGGGAAATTTGCTCCGAGACAAAATTCCCCTCCCAAAAGACCCTGAGATTCCCCTCATGATTTAAAGGCACAGAGACAATACAGTTACATTTGGCATGTGTAAGATCCATTTCCTTAGGCGCAGTTACAGTTTTTTGGCCACATGATGGCAGTGTGGGGAAAGGGGATTGGTATGCTTTACATTTCTTGTCGAAGGTTCATCTTTGTGTCCAAGGCGTATAAGACTCACTTTGTCTAACTTAAGAACAAATCTGATTTACGGACATGCTCCTGAAACGGAACTCGTTCATAAGTAGGGGGACGACCTGTATTAGTGAGGCCCCCGGCATTGGCGCTGTGTGAGGACGGGGTGCAGGCTCGGTGAGTCCCTGGCGTTAGACCCCCACAGCACTACAGCCGTACACGCCTGTTCTATAGATAGATAGATAGAGTTTTGTCCTGTAACCTGGAGCACGTCTCGTTACGTACGTCTGTACAGGAAAAACATGTAGTGTGTGCTGCTGTCTGTGGGTTCAGGAATAATCAGGGGGTCTCAGAACGTTTACCCCATGGAGAAGGCGTGGCTTTGTTCCTTTATGATGTCATTATTGAGCAGTGTTTTGGTTATGGTAGACGCGCACCTGTGGGTCTTCAGTATAGAGGGTGATCAAGCCCCAGCACCGCCACACTGCCCCACAGAGTCGGAGCACAGTCACAGTAATAAGTGACGCTGAAGAATCAGGTCTCTGAGAGCACTCTGTCTCACAGCACTCTGAGTCAGAAGCTTATCCGTAATCTGATTAAGAAGAATTCCATTTTCCTTCATTCTTGTCACTTGTGTGTCCTCGCTCTCTACATCAGCGCACTCGTTTGTTTTACTGTTGGATATGTTCCACCAGGAAGCTGCACGGTGAGAAATAAAGAGGCTCCTCATCCTGAGAACTATCTCTCTCTCTCTCTCTCTCTCTCTCTCTCTCTCTCTCTCTCTGTCTGTGGTCAAAGCTTCTGTCATAAAGAGCATATAAACAACTTTAACTGGAATATTTCCTGATTCCTGTTTCAGTCTAAATGAAGGTCTAAAAGTGTTTTAGTGCTGAATCCTGAACCTGATGAACCTGGGCTGATCCACCTCATGGTCGAGGACCTGTGGTCAAGTATTTAATCACAATCAGCTTATAAACACATCATCACCATGGAGTCGGTTATTCTGGAGTCGTGTTCCTCTCATCAGACTGACACATCCTTCATAAAAATCGAAGTGAAAGTGAAGGAACTTCCTAACGTTCTCAGGAACACCACTTAAACTGCTCTGAGTGCACCCGGTTCCATGACCTGGACAGAGGAAGCTCTCAAGATCTCACATTGCGATCTCGGACTAATGATAATATAGGGAAGAGAGAAGTTACTCGAAATGAGTTGCGGGACAACCCGAAAGCAACGGCAGGAGAAGACGCGACAGGAGAAGTGCTCCTAGATCTCTGCTGGGAAACAAGCCCAGAGGTGTGTGTCTGGAAGCGTCTCCACAAATCACATGATTTAAGTGAAGCATGGTGATGGGAGCATCATCAACAGGAGCAGGTGTGGAGCGATCTTAGGCTTTTTATGGCGTGTCTGCTCCTCTGTAACGTCTGAACTTTAGATGAAGATCAGGAGCAGAGACACCTGGTGGAGTGAGATTCCTGAACCACAGAACTCTGCCACGGTGTTGCTGTGTGTGTGTGTGTGTGTGTGTGTGTGTGTGTGTGTGTGTGTTCCTGTCTTTGATCTCGACTTTGATCATGTTGTTTGTGTAATCACAGGTGGTCTGGTTTGGGATTCTCTGCACCATGAGAAGGAGACATCAGGACACCCGGACACCTGTCAATCAAAATCACACCAGCTGATCTCCGATCCCTATACTGGTTAATCTCGCCGACCTCTCCGTCTCTCTCTGTCTCTCTCGTTCTGTCTCCGTGTGTGTGTGTGTGAGAGTGACGATGTCAGGGACGGACCTCCTGTCCCGTGTGAGCTCGGTGTTCCGTCGGGAGAGGACGGACTGGGACCTGAGCGACTCGGCCGCGTTCGATTTCTCGGAGGACCTGGCGGAGGACGAGATGCCGCGGTTCAACAAGCTGAAGGTGGTGGTGTCGGCCGAGATGGACGAGTACACCGGAGCGTCCCCGAACGGCGCCGCCGTCAGCACCTTCATCAGGGGCGGAGAGGACGACGACGACGACTCGCTGCTCGGCTCCACCTCCGGGCTGGGGGCGGAGCCCTGCGAGACCTGCACCAAGAGAAAGGAGGACAGCAAGCGGCGCAAAGTCATGAAGAAGCTGGCGATCGCGGCGGCACTTTATTTCATCTTCATGATCGGCGAACTCGTCGGTACGAACAAACAACAAACAAACAACAAACACAGAAAATAAATATTGTCAAGGCTTTAAATAGCTAAAAAGTGTGTGTGTGTGTGTGTGTGTGTTCCCCAGGTGGATACATGGCCAACAGTCTAGCCATCATGACGGACGCTCTGCACATCCTGACCGATCTGATTGGGATTGTCGTCTCCTTACTCGCCCTCTGGCTCTCAGCCAAACCTCCCACACACACATTCACCTTCGGCCTGCACAGACTCGGTACACACACACACACACACACACACACACACACACACAGTTCATGTCCCGATCTCCTTCTCACTCTTCAGTACTGATTTCCTGTGTGTGTGTGTGTGTGTGTGTGTGTGTGTGTGTGTGTGTGTGTGTGTGTAGAGGTGATGTCTGCAGGAATCAGTGTGTTGTTGATCTACATCCTGACCGGCGTGCTGCTGAATGAGGCGGTACAGAGAACGCTCCGCCCAGACTTCACCATCGACGGCGACATCATGCTCATCACCGCCGCCGTGGGCGTGGCCATCAACCTCATGTGTGTACCGCTCTCTCTGATTGGCCAATGGATTCGTCAAACCCAGAGCTCATTGTTACTTTAATTTCTCACTGGTCTAATGTGTGTGTGTGTGTGTGTGTGTGTGTGTGTGTGTGTGTGTGTACAGAATGGGTTTCCTCCTCAACCAGTCAGGTCACCTGCACTCCCACGCCCACTCTCATTCCCACTCCCACTCCTCTGGCCACGCCCACTCTCAGAGGAGGGGGCAGGGCCGGGGGCGGGGTCAGCACTCTCACGGCAGCTTGGCGGTGCGGGCGGCGTTCATCCACGCGCTGGGGGACCTGGTGCAGAGCATCGGGGTTCTCATCGCCGCGTACATCGTCAGGTTTAAGGTACACACACACACACACATACACACAGACACACACACACACACGCACACACACACACACACACAGACAACCTGTCAGTGGTTAACAGTTCTGACTGTGTGTGTGTGTGTAAGGGTTCTAACTAATCCTCAGTGTGTGTGTGTGTGTTTTCCAGCCGGAGTATAAACTGGCTGATCCCATATGTACCTACATATTTTCTGTGTTGGTGCTGGTCACCACGGTGCGCATCATCAGAGACACCGGCCTCATCCTACTGGAGGGTAACACACACACACACACACACACACACACGCAGGTTGTATATTCCACGCTGTATATCTGACATATAGTCAGTACACACAGGGTGATGTGAGAGATGACCAGAAGTTACTGGTGCCATGAAAATCTACCAACAGGAGGCAGAAGTGACTCAAATCTAATGTATTAGTTTATTAGGATTTGAGTCCTGACACCCGACAGAACTGACATAAGTGTTACAGCAGTACAGACGATCTTATTGTGACTGAAACAGTACAGACTCCTGTGGAATGTCCTCAGATGGGGCGGGGACACGGGACCTGAGAGACGGAGAGAGACGGGTGTGGTTGGTGATGAGTCTCATATGACAGTCGTGGTCATGTGCAGGAGCAAAAAAAACAAAAACCAAGAACCTCGGAGACACCCTTAAACTGAAGACTTGTTTTTTCCTGTTTAATGATCAGCACCACTAAAGTCGTAGTCCCGGTTTGACTTGAACGCCCCAGTGTTTCCTTCTCTCTTTTATCTGTATATTTACACTCGGTGACCACTTTATTAGGAACTCCTGTACACCTGCTCATTTATCCAGGCAGCCAATCGTGTGTCAGCATAAAGTCACATGGGTACGACAGTGGGTGAGACGTTCAAAACAAAATACACAGTGATACCAAACGTGCTGCACGGCCCTAAAGTACTGGAATTAATCAGTGATTAGGATTTCCTTTGCAAACCTCGCCCACCTTCTCCCGGTCGACTGAATTGTCACTTTGTTTTTGAGTTATGTTGAGTTATTTCCAGTCTTCACTTATGTTGTTGGTTTAGTTGTTCACGGGCTGCGTTTCACTGTAATGGGCCTGAGTGGGCAGCAGAGGGCAGCAGAGACACTTCAGCTCCACTCGTCAGCCCACTGTCACTCCATCACACAGTACTGCTTGGTCTAACTCTCTCTCTCTCTCTCTCTGTGTGTGTGTGTGTGTGTGTGTGTGTGTGTGTGTGTGTGTGTGTAGGAGTTCCCAGACACCTGAATGTGGGTGTGATGAAGGAGGATCTGCTGAAGCTGGACGGTGTGGAGTCGGTGGAGGATCTGAAGCTCTGGGCGTTAACCGCCGATCACACTGTCGCTCTGGCACACCTTCAGCTGGGTGAGACACACATACACACACACACACACACACACACACACACACACACAAATAAAAATGATTGTTTACCCCACAAATCTTAGCCCCTCCTACTCTCTAGCTAGGCCCCTCCCACTCTGGCTTTCTCATGGACACCAGGATTTAAAAATAAACTGTGTGTGTGTGTGTGTTCCCCCTTTCCAGCACCGAGCAGCAGGGCTAACTGGGAGGAAGTGCAGTCTAAAGCTCGTCACCTGTTGATGACATCACACGGCGTGTCGCACTGCACCGTGCAGCTGCAGAGCCACACACACCGAGGCACACACTCCTGCTCCAACTGTGTGTTAACCAGTGCCTAAACACACACACACACACACCTGGGCTTCTCCTTCTTAAACAGGTTGCTATGCAACAGCGCAAACCGCCAAAGCCGGAGCGAGTGTGTGTGTCCTCACTTTTACTGAACCAATCAGGAGGCTGTTTAATTATTACTAGTTCTGTTTACACGGTTTATAATTTCCTTCTTTTTACTTTATTTACACACACACACACACACACACACACGTATCTGACAAACTTACTACAGATCCTGACCTCTCTGCCAGCATGAACATTGATATTTAGTCTGGTTTAAATCATTAAAACACTCCACATCGTCCTGGTGTTTAAGTTCTCCTGAGTCAGTGCTGGATCCTGGATTAATTTATTCCACATCAGATCTAAATCCTGGATTAAATGATCCTGAGTCAGTGCTAATTATTTTTCTCAGCATTAACACTAAGTCCTGGATTAATTAATCCTGTGTCTGTGCTGAATCCTGATTAGGGTTTAATCAGGTGATCAGATCTGCTCAGGTCCGGCCTGCGTCTGTAACTCCTCTCTAATCTGACTCGGTTTAAATCTTTATTCTTTTTTTTATATATAATTTAATTTAACAATGTTTGCGTTGAGCTCTAATGTTGGGCTTCAGATCTGATCCAATTCATTTATGTTGATTTAGTATTAATAGTATTATTATTCTCCTGATTTTGCACTCTGAGTAAACACTCGTTATCTAACGATTAAACCCCTGTAGAGGGGGAGGGGGGGGGACTCCCGGGGGTAACACTCCTAAAGGGGGTAACACTCCGTCTCCAGCACAGACTTTTACTTCAGTTTTAATTCCTGATTTTTGTTTTGTTTCTCAGACTGAACTCTCTCTGACACACACACACACACACACACACACTCTGTGCCTCTCCATGTCCTTTTGCTTTGAGTTCCTTTATTATTATGATTACATTTTAATTAAGTTTAATTTTTAATATAATTTTGTCTGATGTTTTGCACATTCCAGTAACTTGAACAGGAATTAGTGTTTTTGTTGTTGTTTTTTGCAGTATTTATGTTTAACAGTGAAACGCTGTGTGTGAGTGGATCAGATTGCTCTCTCTCAAATAAACCTGTTTTCAAGGCCTGTACAAGAAACTTATGCTCCACACACACACACACACACACTAGATGGCGCTATAGTCTCCACCTAAACACAATGTGAACTTTAATGAACCCTGGTTAAAGTGTTACTGCTGTTTTCTTTGTGATGGGGCGGAGCTTGTAGCTCTCCTAGGGCAGGAGGCGGGGCTTGAAGACCTCATTATAGAAGGGGTGGGGTTTGTAGGTCCCTGCACAGCAGGAGGCGGGGCTTGTAGGTGTTGTTAAGTAGAATGAACAGAGCTTTGTCTCGTTTCTGAAGAGCTGGGACTGACTGCCATAAACCTGTGTGTGTGTGTGTGTACATACACACACATGTATGCACTTACATTGACACACACTCTGGTCTGACCCCAGCACTACACTGAGCTGTTTTTACCCATGAGCACCTGTGGATCAGTCAGGGGGCGGAGCTAGTGTGCTA
Organism: Clariallabes melas; assembly: GCA_030014275.1. NCBI lineage: Eukaryota > Metazoa > Chordata > Actinopteri > Siluriformes > Clariidae > Clariallabes > Clariallabes melas. Next base: position 388,350 of record JAQMYI010000038.1, on the reverse strand, counting down.
ACCTGGTTAGCGGTTAAACTTAAGCCTGCTAGCGTATATATATATATTTATTTATTTATTATCTCATTATTATTATTATTATTAACAGCAGCTCATGACATTAGAGCAAACACACACACACACACACACACACACACACACATCACTCCTCTAGGATGTGACTGCATTACATCATATAATAATTAATGACTGAGTAATTATTACTGATAGAGGTGATGTCATGTGATGTCAAGTTTGTGATCAGCCAATCAAACATCATTAGCATGAGCTAGCGCATTAGCATGCTGTACACACACACACAGAGGGACAGGGGGCGTGTGTGAGGACAATCTGGAGGAAAACGGAGATTTAGATCCAATAAAGACCGACCGGACCTTGGAGAGCAGGAAGTGGAGCAATACCAGGACACACACACACACACACACACACACACACACAGTTATGACTCATAAGCACTTACACTTCCTGTAGAATAAACCACTGCATGTTTCAGTTTGAGTTTTAACAGCAGAGCCACTGAATGTCATTTACATATACAAATTAGGTCATGAACCACATTCTCAACCAATCTCACATACACACACACACACACACGCGCGCGCGCGCGCGCGACTATGAGTCAATACCGCTTACACAGTACCTGCATAATGAGCTATTGTTTGTTTGAGTTTGTGTTTATCACAATAACAGATGATGAATATGTAAATTAGGTACACACACACACACACCTCTCTCTGATTTATGGGTGGTAAAGTCTAACAGCGCGTCGATGATGTGTTAGCACAGGGAGGCTGCTGATTGGTCGAGGCTGGGGGGCGTGTCCTAACATAAACCTCTTTCAATTTGTTGTTAAAGCTTTCAGAGAGAGAGATACACACACACACACACACACTCTCTCTGGGTATGAATGTACAGTGATGAGTTAGTTAGCGGACTGGTTAGTTAGTTAGTTAACTGCCCACTCATTTGTGTGTGTAGGAGGATCAATCAATCCTGTGTCACGCGTACATCAGGTCTCTCTCTCTCACACACACACACACACACACACACACACACCACTTCCTCATCATATGACAATGACAGCACATGTGTTTCAGGCACGTACACACACACACACACACAGTTATCACTTAATCCATGCCTGCTGTGATGTGTGTGTGTATATAGAGAGAGATGTTTGACCTTGAAACATTATCACTGAGGTCAAACACTAACCCCTCCCACTACACACACACACACACACACACACCAAACAATGGTGCTTTCAATCACTTTAAATAGAGTGATGGATGGAGGTTAATTTTTTACATTTACAGCGTCTCTCTCTCTCTCTCTCTCTCTCACACACACACACACACTCCTTTATGATGCTCTACAGCTTTATTTCTAAAGGAACATTGAGTTAAATCTCACATTAGTGTTTTATTACTAAAGAAGATTTTATCCTGTGTTTTTCCTCATTGCTCAAAGTGAAACACACACACACACACACATACACACACACACACACACACACTGCCGTATAAGTTTAAGCAGCTCGCTGAACCGGTTATTCAGAGACTCTGGGGCATTAAATACACAACAGAAATTTTCCACTTAATCAAATAAATAAAAAAACGTCCTCAGATTTGGTCTAATAATTATTGTTCTTAGACAGCATGCGGAGGTCGTGTGGTATCATCATCATCATCATCATCATCATAACCAGAGCCGTAATCAGTGGATTAGAGAGAGAGAGAGAGGGAGAGAGAGATGACTTTATTGATCTCTGAGGGGGAAATGACCCGAGGTAGACGCTCAGTCTGTAACACCGTCACTGATTCATTAACTGATGCAGTGAGAAGTTTCTCTCTTCTGGAATTGGGTTAAAAACACCTTACTGTCCATCACATCAGTGCTGAAGCCTCAACTTCACAGAAGACGAGCAGAGATCAGAGCTGGACATCGATCAGGACCTGGAGGCCTCGTGAGTCCCGAGAAGGCGCCGTGTCAGCGCTGTAGCTACAGTAGTGCACTTCAAAAGAAAAAATGTTAAATGTTGTTTTTCCTGCTTCTGCTCCATGTAGTTTGTGTTCCTGATCATCAGGAACTACCAGACTTTCAGCAAGCAGCATGACTCAGCATGATTTTTGTAGCTCCAGGACGTCACTCCTGGACTGAAGCACTAATCATGCTGACTGAGCAGTTTTTTTTATCTACATAAAGAAAGATAGTAGCGTGTGTTTAAACGTTATTATCATAAACACAGTCCGGGTTGGGTTTGTACTAAACACTGTGTCCGCGCTGACTGACCACACCCATATCAAGTCGGTACAGGAACCGAACCCACAGCAACCAGAGCGCAGGATACTATAGAAGATAGTGAAGTCAAACAAGAACATCATGAAGGTTCCTCTGTCTCCAGAACCACAAACACAGCTGTAGACCCCGCCCATCCCTCACATAAACTCCAGCAGGAGATCCTGAACCTCCGTATTGATAGACACACCGTCAGCATCCGCTGCTGAGAAATATTATGCAAAACAAACATTATCAGTTAATGAACTTTTCTCCACGGATTTCTGCTCTGTTTGTTCCTATAAAGGTTCACAACTTCTTTCACCTGATAGTTTGATCTTCACTATGGGTATCAGACACTGCTTCATGATTGTCTGTACTGTCTGGGTGGTTCTCTTGATGGTTCTCCAGCGTTTAGATCCCACAGGAAGACTGAGCTACTGTTAAGAGTTAAATACAGTTTTTTTCAACAGTTCTACGAGAGGATCGTGATTTCTTCAGCTTCAGTTGTGTTTATTCTAGCTCTGGGGCCTTCTCCTGTTCCTCCTACAACACCTACAAAATAAACCAAAGATGTTTCTTTTTCCATGATGTTAGTAGAGTTGATCTTCACTGGGTTTCCTGACGTTTACACAGGGTTAAGGTTCTCACAGACGTCTAGACGGGTAGTGATTAGACTTTAACCCCCAAAGCTTTGTCTGTCCAGTTCCACACGTCACCATTTGTGTCTGACCCCAGTGTGTCCGATATCGGATATTTTCTCCAACATGTCCGGTCCTCCCTTTGTCCCGTCCCCGGCCCGATGGCGATGCTGTGTGTCATACTGGTGCTGTTTCGACTCCAGGGAGAAATAATAAATACATGTCACGTGGTATTGCTGCTCATTATCAATAATCAGGGTGCCAATACTTATGGAGTTAAGTCTATAAGTATTGTCCAAAGTCTAGTATTTCCCCATCACCCTTATTTTCCCTGTCTGTCTTTTTCTTAGTTCTGTGTGTGTGTGTGTGTGTGTGTGTGAAACTCTACTTTCTGGTGTACACTTAAGTGAGTCAGTAAAGTGGGAGGGGCTTGTTGCTTGGAGTTTGGGATTTAAGTACTGAATTATTACACCTCCATTCCTTTGATATTTCCATCAGCTTTATTTTATCTCACACACACACACACACACACACACACACACACAGTGTAGAACGAGGAAATGAGAGTGTTATTATAAACGGTGATGGGCGCGGCCCAGGAGCATTCATCTATTATTGATATTAAAAGAAAACAAAACTCTCAGGGTGGAACGGCAGAAAAACGCTCGATTTTAACGCCCGTGTGAACAAGGCCTAAATGTTGCAATGTTGGCATAAATAATTATTATAATTACACTATATACGTATATATTGTGTGTGTGTGTGTGTGTGTGTGTGTGTGTGTGTGTGTGTGTGTGTGTGTGTGAAAGAGAGAGAGAGCTGATAGAAATATCAGAGAGATGGAGGTGTGTTAATGAAACACCAATACACTGTGTGTGTGTGTGTGTGTACTATAATACACAGTATGTGTAACCTTTAGCTCCTCCGAACTCCACTCAGGAGTGTGAGAGGAACCTCAGAACTCCTCAGAACTTTTCTCCCCCTCTGTGACCGACGGTTTGAATTAGGTGTAAATCTGAGAAGGTTGAATGTTTTGCCTGAAATACAGCAACAGTTAGAGTCACTCACATTTCCTCCCAAATCCACTCTGTGTCTGAGGGGGGTGGAGAGGAACACCCCTGGTGGAGAGGAACTGATGGAGAGGAACACCCCTGGTGGAGAGGAACACCCCTGGTGGAGAGGAACTGATGGAGAGGAACACCCCTGGTGGAGAGGAACACCCCTGGTGGAGAGGAACTGATGGAGAGGAACACCCCTGGTGGAGAGGAACACCCCTGGTGGAGAGGAACTGATGGAGAGGAACACCCCTGGTGGAGAGGAACACCCCTGGTGGA
>JAQMYI010000038.1:199099-212115 GCA_030014275.1 Clariallabes melas | reverse complement strand
CACACACACACACACACACACACACACACACACACACACACACACACACACACACACACACTACAGGCAATTTGGAATAGCCAATTAACCTAATCTGCATGTCTTTGGACTGTGGGAGAAAACCAGAGTAAACCGACCAAGCATGGGGAGAACATGCAAACTCTATGCGCACAGACCCGAGGTGGGAATTGAACACTTGGCCCTGGAGGTGCAAGGCCACAGTGCTAACTACTATGCCACTGTGCCATTTGAATATTATAAGATCATTTATATTTAAATCATATATAGTTAAAGTAATGTACAGTACTGTAATGTCATGCAATTCCATGTGCTTAAAGATTCTTTACCCGTCTGTGTGTGAACAAAGTCAACTTTTTAAAATTATTATTAGTGCTTTGATCAGTCCATTGTACTTAGAATTGTAGAATTACTTTATAATGCTCTTCATTTTCAAAATGTCCATCTTTTCTCCAGGTCAGTTATGCATTCTCTAAGATCCTGGTATCTGCATGTTGCCCACTCATCATAACAGCTGTACTGACAACACGTTCTACACCCCTCATCCTTGCTGGGATGGCCATTGAGCGTTACATTTCCATTTGCTTTCCCCTTCATTACAGTCACATGTGTACAGTGCAGCGAACTATCTGGATCATTGGTATTATCCTTGTTCTAAGTGTTGCACCCCCCCTCACAGACCTCTTTATAACTCTTGTCAAGCAGCCTCCATCCTTTTTTAAAACCTTTATCTTCTGTGACCACTCACTGCTCTTCCGTGACCCCTCAATCTACTACAAGAATTGTGCTTTTGACAGTGTATATTTTTCCTTTGTCTTTTTGGCCTTGCTCTATACGTACTGCAAGATCATGTTGACAGCACGAGCAGCATCCACTGACCTGGTGTCTGTAAAAAAGGCACGGAACACAGTGCTACTTCATGGTGTGCAGCTGCTGCTCTGCCTGCTGGCTTTTGTGGTGCCATCCATGCAGGCACCTCTAATCTATTTGTTTCCACAGTATGGTCTGGAGATACGGTACATAAACTTTCTTCTGGTCTACATCATCCCACGGTTCCTCAGTCCTATGATCTATGGAGTCAGAGATGAGAAATTTCGAAAATATTGGATTAGATACCTTCTCTATAGGGTCAACAGGGTGAAACGTGCTGAACACTTGCCTCAAAAACACAGGTAAAATTCAAGGACAAAAATTGAAGTTGTAAAGGAGAAGCTGAAAGTAAGGATCCATTGTAAGGTGTATGTAAAAAAAACAAAACAATAAAAAGATATCTACAGACCATTCTTGGTTTTGAAAACACGAGCTATTTTCCTAGATTCCACTATTAATTCAGGTTCACATACAGTAGGTTACTGGAAAAATACAAAAATGTACAAAGCATCCAGTCTTAGCCAAAGTGGTGTATCATCTTGATTACCACTCAATTCTATTATTTAACTGCAATTAAAATCAAGCAGGGCATGGTGGTGAAGTGATTACAACTGTGGCGACGCACCTCCACAGTGGAAAGTTCGATTCTCACCTCAGGGCCGTGTGCCTGGAGTTTGTATGTTTTTAGTGGGTTCCCAGTTTCCTCCCACAGTCCAAAGACATGCAGTTTAGGTTACCTGGCATTCCCAAATTGGCATTAGTGTGTGTGTGTTTGGGGGGGTTATGTACATTACTGGTTATGTAAAACTCCACATTTTATAGAAGGTAATTAGATAATTTGTTATTAACTATTTAATATGCATTAAAGCAGCACTACTGTCCATTATACATTATACGTACTGTACAAATAAAAAAAATGCACTAAATATTTCCTCATACAATGCCCCCCAACTCACACAATTCAGAAATAAAAGTAGTATAACAACAGCCACAAATAAATAGATTGCATACAGTAGAAAAAATAGTTATTTGATCCCCTGCAGATTTTGTAAGTTTGTGTACTTAGAAAATGAAGAGTCTATAATTTATATCATAGAAAAAGCACAAGAGACAAAGGTTATAAATTGATTTGCATCTCAAAGAGGAAAATAATTATTTAATGCCCTACCAATCAACACAGATTTTGGCTCCCATAGACTGATTATGTGCCCATGTGGTACACAATGTAATTTAAGAAGGTGCTTCTAACAACAACTCATTACTGTATGTGTATAAAAGCCACCAGTCCACAAACTCTCTTCCATTCAAACCTCACCACTAGCTCTGGGTCAGAGGTGACTCGAATCTTTGACGATTCGGGTTAATTTGATTAACTGATTTACAATTTATAGGATATTTTTTCTATACTATCCGTCCACCATATAGCATGATTGAGTGTATCTTATCAAGCGTGTTGATGCGGCCGTCCATAATAATACAAAAATGGGTACTTACCAATTATGAGCAAGATAATGTAATCTGGGCAAATTTTTAGACTTTAACATACGTGACCAAGACAACGGTTCTGTTATAAAGAAACAAGAATTTATTGAACTACTCTACAATGCATGAAAATTACGCTACATAAACAGACACATACTGTACATACATACAGTTCAGAGGGGGAAAGTTAATGTTCATCTAGTGTGGTTTACTAGACCTGAGAAAGTCTTGGGTTTAATATTACGGTTTAGTTATGAATCGCGCACCACTTTTCAGCAAGGTATGAAGATTTGTTTGTTTTACTTGCCTTACATGAGAGTTGTTCTCGCTGATTCGCCTTCAGTGAAGGGAATCACAGCATTGCTGATTGGTTGGTGCGCTGGTTTGGGATGACATCTTCCGTGAAAGCCCTTGTTGGTTGCCTGGTTAACAATGACGGTACTCTGGAACTTCTTGTGAGGGCTTTTTCATTGCACGGTGATGGCGTTTAAGCAGCGTCAGAGTTTGAGCCCGAAGTTTCTTTGTGTGCCGAGGAGAGCGAAGTCTTTGATCCCTTGGTGGCGCAGGTCAGAAGTCAAAGCTCAGGCGTCGGGTTGAGAGTGGAGAAAGTGAGGTCAATCCTGCTTGCTTCCTTCAGACAGCGTGACGTTCAGACGTGCCGAGGCTGTTCAGACCTTGGGTGTTTGACCTCATGGAACGGGTCTGTCCCACAGCCGTTTGTCCCAATCAGGGATGGTTGTGAGCATAGCCGCGCCCTGCATGATTCCTTCTTTTTGTGTATACATTAACCCATGGTTTGGTCTGTCACGTGGGCCATTTCAGTGGAGTTTTAGTAATTTAGATAAAGTGTATTAACATGAGTCTGGTTCATATGACTAAAATTTCATACACATCAATGTTCTTTGAATACACAGAGCTCTCATTCGATACCAAACATCCCATATCTTGCATACACATTCATACCTTTATCTATAGAAAGAGTTATACAGGTTGATTACATTTCCTAAGTTTATGATAAACATGTTGAAAACAACACAAAAAAATCATACATTCTATATGAGCACATACATATAATTTTATGTTTGCCCTACTGGCATACTTTAACTGATTAGCATTATAAGTGTCCCTGAAGCATGTAAGTTCTCTGTTCTTGGGCCAAGAAGTGAAGCAGGAAACAAGGAGGTTTAAGGAGGTTTCTTTCAGATTTACACCATCTGAGTTGGAGACGTGGAACCGTTTCTTTCTTTGTATGCTGATGTCATAAAACTGTCTTCTTCCTTGTTCAACGGCTTGCTGATTTGCACCATTTGATGTCGGGGTTGGTGAAAGCCATCTGGGTTTCCTCTTTTGACTCTTTTGTCTTGTTTCCAGCTACTTTACACCACCGAGAGATAACGTTGTCAGCATGGCGCCATTTTGCTGGAAGGTGCTTTTAGTCCCTACAATCATGAGCAACCAGAGCTGTCAAAGGGACAAGATTATAGATCTGTACAAGGCTGGAATGAGCTACAAGACCATCAGCAAAAAGCTTGGTCAGAAGGAGACAACTGATGGAGTGATTATTCACAAATTGAAGAAATACAAAACAACCATCAATTACCCTCAGTCTGGAGCCCCATGCAAGATTTTGCCTCCTGGAGTAAGGATCATGAGAAACGTGAGTGATTAGCCCAGATCTACACAGGAGGAGCTTGTGAATGATCTCAAGGCAATTGAGACCAGTCACCAAGCAATCCATTGGTAACACAATATTCTGCCATCACAGGTACTGTACATGCATGGAAGAATGTGGATGTGGTCAGATGCGACCAAAATTGAGCTCTTTGGCATCAACTCACATTGCTATTTTTGGAGGAAAATTACCCGAAAACATACCACTAAAGCAACAAAGGAGTTTCTCAAGTAGCAGCACATCAAGGTCATAGAGTGGTCCCTAGACCATAATCCTATAGAAAAATCTATGGAAGGAGCTGAAACTTTGAGTTTCCAAGTGACTATAAAGATCTGTTAAAAAAAAAAAAATAGTGGACCAAACAATGCAATCCCTACTGGGATGTGTGCATGCCTGCCAACCAACTGCAAGAAATATTTATTTCTCTCATTGAAATGCAAAACAATCTACAACCTTTGTATGATTTGACTTTTCTGTATTTTGGTTGATATTCTGTCTCTATTCTTTACAATAAACCTATGATAAAACTGATAAACACATCATTTATTCGTAAGTGGGCAAACTTACAAATTCTGCAGTGGATCAAATAACTATTTTCCCTACTGTACATACCAATAATACATTTTGCTTTATGCCAACAAAAATCAAAACAAAAAATCATTTAATACTTCTATTTCTACCAAGAAGAGGAATTCAACCAAATGTTGTATGTATGTATTGTATACTTATACATGTATGTATGTATGCATATTTGTGACCCTGTGCTGTTTAACAAAAACCCTAAATAAATGAACATTAAACACCAATGTCTTGGTGTTTTGCTCTGCCACAGAAAAGACCAGTTCAAATAAATCACTGAAAGCACAATACACGTTAACCATGATATTTGTGTTCATGAGTAGTGTATGTAAACTTGTAACCATCACTGTATCAATCTGGAATTAAGTCAAGTCAAATCAAGTCAAGTAGGCTTTTTATTTTAATTTCTACCATATACAGTACAGTTCAGTACACAGTGAAACGAAAAAATTTTCCTCCAGGACCAAGATGCTACATACAGTACAACATAAATTAGCAAAACTAACTAGCTAACTAAGAAATCTAATTAGCTTACTAGCTTAGACAAGACAGATTTCTGTCAATTTAAAAATGTCAAACTATCTAAGTCCTATACAAAAGACACAACATAAAGTGCATGTGCAACAACAGTGTGTGTGTATTTGTCAGTCCAGTCCCTTTTTGTTGAGGAGACGGATGGCTTGTGGAAAGACTGTTACACAGTCCGGATGTGAGGGTCCAAATGCTTTGGTACCTTTTTCCAGATTGCAGGAGTGAATGAGAGGGGTGTGTAAGATCAGCCACAATGTTCTTTGCGGATGCAGCCTGTGGTGTAGATGTCTTCGATAGAGAGAAGAGAGACCCCGATGATCTTCTCAGCAGTCCTCACTATCCGCTGTAGGGTCTTACAGTCCGAGATGGCATAATTCCCGAACCAGAATGCAGCTGATCAGGATGCTCTCGATAGTCCCTCTATAGAAAATGGTAAGGATCGGTGGTGGAAGCTGGGCATTCCTCAGCCTCCTCAGATGTTGTTGGGCTTTCTGCATGGAGCTGGTGTTGAGGGACCAAGGTGAGATTCTCCTCCAGGTGGACACCCAGGAATTTGGTGCTGTTGATGATCTCCACAGAGCTGTCTGAAGTCAACAACCATCTCTTTTGTTTTAGCAACGTTCAGAGACAGGTTGTTGTCTTTACACCAGTCCGTTATCCTCTGTACTTCCTCTTTGTACACTGATTCTCCACACGTTCTTGCTGATAAGACCCACCATGGTCATGTCCTTAGTAAACTTGAAACTTAATGATGTGATTGGAGCTGTGTGTCGCTACACAATCGTGAGTCAGCAGTGTGAACAGCAGGGGACTAAGCACACAGCCCTCGCCGCTGGATTATTGTGTGTTGTTTCGCCTCAGTTTTCTCGCGTTTCTGTTCATGGTTTTTTCACATTGCCGATTTCGCTGTGTTTCTCGTTTTTGCCCCTCGTCTCACGATTTGGATTTGTTACCACGCTTGGATTTAACGGCTTGAACTTTCGCTTTCGTTTCTCGACCACGGCTCTGCTTCGCGTTTGTTTTGGCTCGACGCCCTCGCTGACTGATCACACGGCTTTGAACTCTCGCTCTCACCTCCTCGACTACAGCTCAGCTTCACGTTTTGGCATGACGACATCGCGGACGGACTTCACGGCTCTGATCTAACACTTCCACCTTCACAACCACGGCTCTATCTCACGCCCCGGCGCCGATGCGACGCTACAGATCTCTCATCTCGGCTCCAGCGCCTCCGCTCTCACTACAGCGGCACCACAGAAGAACTGGGAGGCTCATGACCCGCACCTCCACCTGCACCTGGGTCCATCTTCACAGCCCACGATCCGCGTGCACGTGTCATCTCTCTAAAACATTTTTTCATGAATTGCCCTTTTTCATGGTTCCCTGATTGAGTCTGATTCCTCTCAAGGTTTCTTCCTATTGCCATCTCAGGGAGTTTTTCCTTGCCACTGTCGCCATCACCCTTGACTTGTTTATCAGGGACAATCTCATTATTATCTAGACACATTTTTCTCACACATACACACTTCCATAAATTTTATTTTACAATTTTATTTTTATTTTTGTGAAGCTGCTTTGAGACAAAGACCATTGTTAAAAGCGCTATATTAATAAAATTGAATTGAATTGAAAAATTTTATAAAACAGAGACACTACACTTCTGTTGTGTAACATAATTCGGGTGATAAATGTGTTATAGCAGAGGATTAATGAGTTTACTTTGAGATACCGTATCTAAAAACCTTTTTGATGATTAGAGTTATCATAATCTGAGACAACATTGTGTCATATCATAATCAGATTAAAACTGATATGAAAAGCTTAAAGCTGAGTCTTTGTGGGACACATTGGGTTTAATGTATCAGGGATCATGAAATTACTTGAGTTTGTTTCCTGTTACCAAAAAAAAAGCAATAAAACACTAAGCTTTGCTGCACTTGCTAAAACGTAAACCCTGGAGTTTAAGAGGCACAATAAGTTTATACTCTATGTCTGATCACTGATTTAAACGTCCTACTTCACACTACTTGTCCAGGTCATGCAGTTTTTAGACGCTCCCTAACTCACTCCTCCACTATAAACATTCAAGATTCAAAGTACTTTATTAATCCCAGAGGGAAATCACTTATACTTGGTTACAGTTGCTTACAGTCATTTACAGGAGGAAAGGAAGAGTAATAAATAAATTTGACAAAAAAAAAAAAAAAACTAAATCCTTAGTGCACACTAAACATAAATCTATATACAGATATTGCACATGTGAATATTGGCTCTGTAATCAGCCGTCCGAGAGATTTTAACATGAGAAAATGTAAAAATGTATTCCGTTGTTCACTCCAGAGTAACAATTATATACTCTTTAATATTTTAATACACATTTTGTTCATTTCGTGTGTTTATTTCTTAAGAAATAGAGAAAGAATTTGGAATCTCTTCAAGTCTGGTCTCTAAATGAAAGTGAACTCTTTCTAGTGTTGCTCACTGATGCCCCCCCCCCCGCCCCCTCAGCAGTCAGTGCTGTGACAGACACACAACATTCTAACAGTAGGAATTATTTCAAAATGCTGTATTTCTCTAGTACCAGTATACGGTGCAACATTGCTATACACACTGTGTAGCTCTTGTTATTAATAAATAAAGATTGGAATGCATGCTGGCAATGCAGACCCGAGTCCCGTCTCTGTTTGCGGGGAGTTTGCATGTTCTTCCCGTGCTTGGTGTATGTGTGTGTGCCCTGTGATGGAGGGTGTACCTGCCTCCTGGTGTAGGCTCCAGCCCCTCTGCACCCCTGAATACAGGATAAAGCGGTATGGACAATGAGAGAGAGAGAGAGAGAGAGAGAGAGAGAGAGTGGAAAGCATTAATGCAACATGTGTCTGTTAATGAAGTTCTCCATCAGTGACAACGTCACTACATCATCAATCATATTAATAACCCCACACTGACCCCGCCTGACCCCGCCCCAGTCTGCACTGGGAGCTCCTGCTCTAGAGCCCTAGTCTGGGTAAAAGAGGTATCAACGTGAACTTTAACCTCTGGATCTCAGTGCATGAGCAGTGTGCGTTTGGGACGCAGCCACATGCTGCTCGATTTGGCCCTCACACTGATTTCTGCAGCTGGGGAAATTCCTCTAACGTCTGGCTGTCTGAAGCATGCTGAGGAGGGTCAGCAGACACCGTCCTCCCTGCATCTCTCCCTCTCTCTCCCTCTATTACTCTGTCTCTCTCTTCATTTCTTTTCCTTTCACATTCTCTCTCTCTCTCTCTCTCTCTGTCTCTCTCTCTCTCTGTCTCTGTCTCTTCATTACTGTCCCCGTCCTCCCCTTTCTCAACGTCTCATTCACTTTCTTCCACTTTTCCTCTCTCTCTTGTTCTCCTGATGCTCTGATCTGTCTTTTCATCCTTTACATTCCTTGTTGCTCTTATTTATCACCCTGTATGTGAGAAAGAGATGAACAATGGCGCTCCACATTTAATCGTCCATGTTTGTTTACTGAGAGCGTACGAATCTGCGTCATCAATCAAGTGCTGTTTATAGAACTATACTTTAAATCTTTATTATTGCATCATTTAAAGTGTTTATATTTTTGTGTGTTTGTGTGTGTGTGTGTGTGTGTGTGTGTGTGTGTGTGTGTGTGTGTGTGTGTGTGTGTGTAGATGTGGACGAGTGTCAGGCCATTCCTGGGCTGTGTCATGGAGGACAATGCATTAACACAGTGGGATCGTTTGAGTGTAAATGCCCCGCAGGACACCGATTCAACGAGATCAGCCAGAAATGTGAAGGTGAGAGATGTGACCTTTGACCTGACAGGAACACAGTGTTTTGGTATTTGTAAAACTTGGAATATATAAAGATGATGACATCATTTCCTAATTCCACTCCCAGGTGTGTGTGAGGTGTGTGTGAGACGGAGCCTGGGGTTTTCAGCGTAGTCTGTATAGATCATCATTAAGATCAGAGACTGGAGATGGCTTTGGGAAACAAGAAATCTGCTGCCAAACGCCAAGTTGAAGCCAAGCACAGATTCCCTGATTTTCTTGAGATAACTTTGTGTGAGATGTTCCACTTTTCAGCCCTAATTATGGCGTTTAAGCTAAATATGTGACTCAGGTTTTATCTGGTGCAGTCTAGGCCTTAAATTAGACCCAATCAAAGGCAATCCTACCCTTAAGTTTATGAAACATCTAGGATTAAACTCTGGCTGACAGGTTTAATGTCTGCCTTGTAAAACTTAAATACTGTGCTATGTGGTTGTTTATTTGACACTGTAGACATGAACATGGACTCTTGTTCTGCCGTCAGCATTCGGCCACGTCAGGTTGTGACAGGCTTTTAATGATCTGAGGCCAAAACATTGTGCAGAAGGAAACACAGACATGAGGAGGAACTGCAATGTAAAGCAACCAGCCACCTCCGTCAACAAACCCGAGTGATCAATGAGAGTGAAATTCATGGTCAAGGGGAAGATCTGCCTGCGGATCAAAGTCACGGACACTTTAACATTATGGGATGTTAGGGATTAAAATCCTACAGTAGACTGCTTACACCCAGGCAGAAGATGTTGGACAGGATTAGGATTAGAATCAAGATTAGGATATTTAGGATATTTGGTCCAGTCATTATCAGGACCAATATTATTGAAATTTATTTAAAGAATTTGAAAAATCCTTGATAATGGTAGTTCTGAGATCAGAATGAATTCAAGTCAAACTAAGTCAAAATTTGATTCACAGGTTAGGCTCATCAAAATTCAAGGTTAAAGGTATATAGAGCTTTGAAGTAAATTGAATCAATCAATCAATACACCACACAGGACTAAACCATTTTGCACATTTACACATCTGGACATTTGGACATTTGTCTCTTTTGCACTTTTCTGGACACTTATGGACACTTATGGACACTATACACCTGCACATTCGTGCACATTTACATATTTACATATTTCTATATCATTTCTTTGCTCGCTGCACATAAGTCACTTTCAATAAGACACTTTCATGTATATTTGCACCCCCTACCCCGCTCACGCCCATTTTTATTTAAATTCCCACTTCATCTCCACAATAAATTTCTATATATTTGTACAGAAATCATCTCTTCTCTATATTGTACAGCTAGATTTTCTTATATTTTTCTTATATTGTATATTTTGTCTTTTACAGATTATTACATTATTCTTATCTTAGCTAAATTTATTAATTAATTAAAAATGAATCTATTTGATTTCTTTTTAAAATAGAATATAAATATTATGGAAATTTGTCGAAGGGATTTGTCTAAAGTATGTGAAGAACTCCAGTCCAGAATGCTGAGCTATGTTGGATAAACCTCATTGGAGAGGGAGGCTAAACTAACAGCACTGCAGTTCAGAGTTTCATAAATCACCGATGGAGTTCTCCTGGTGCACATGAGAGAAACTGCCCAGTCTTCACCTTGGAGACAGAAAGACACACAGTCTATCTCCAGCTGGTGTTTGTTTATAAGAATGGATCAAGAGGTTATTTTTAGTCCTGCTGCGCTGAATTTATAAGGGCTCATTATTGAGACTGTGCAGTCAAACTTCTCTAGTGCAGTGTGGATTAAAGAAACGACGAAGAAACCAGTAGACCAGCCATAACACACACCCACACACACATTCATGTTGAGTGCGCCGGATTGAGAGCAGTCGGCTCAGGCTGCTCTGCTCTGCCCAGAAATAATAAGCCATTCCCAGAATCCCTGGAGAGTGTGTGAAAGAATTCCAGATAGGATCAAATTATTTTTTCGAAGGCCATCGTGGTTGGACCTGTCACGACTTCCTGGGAGGGATCGGCATGTTTCTGTTATTCTGCCACAATCAATTTAATAAGGAGGGAACTGAAAGAAAGCCCACAGAGCTCAGAAATCATAATCCTGAAATACCGGAGTGGGGAACTGCGTCTGTGGGGTTCATCTGCAAATGTTATTTGATGTGTGTGTGTGTGTGCAGTGTGTGTATGGAACTGCCAATAATCAGCTAAAATGAATAAGCAGTCAAATGTGCTACAGTCATTTCTTGGTTTTTGACCTGTTCAAGTGAAGTGTTGATAAAATATAGACAAATTATCAAGACGCAGAAGTTGGAACTGGAAGAGCAGTCTTAGAAAACTCGCTTCCTAGTCATTCTTTTATTTTTTTGGTCGACAGAAATTCCAACAAATATGGTTTAATAGTACCAAAGTGTTAAATTAGATTTTTAAATGTCTAGCATTCCCTTTGTCATCTCTGAATCAAGAGAATGATGTGAAACAAACATGCTAACTCTGTTAGCGCTGTAGACAGAAATGTTCACACTGATTGTGAGAACGGATGTTGATTTACCACCAGAGTATACTTTAACACAAAATAAATTTTTTTTAAAGTCATTGACTAAAATCATCTTTTCCAAATTCAGATGTAGACGAGTGTGCGACCGTCCCCAGGTTGTGCAGCGGAGGCGAATGCTCCAACACCATCGGGAGCTACGTGTGTAAATGTCCTGTGGGATACGACACGGCTCTGGATGGATCACGTTGCATCGGTAAGAAATCGATCGACTCTTCATTTATTTCTTCATTAATTATGGCAAAAAACATGAAATTGTCTAGTTTGTCCTTTGGCCTGTTTAGCTTGTAGAGTCTGATAATGCCTGACTCTTTATTAAGGAGCAACACAAAACACCACAAAACATGGCTAAGACACACAGAGAGAGCAGCGTCATTCAAGATTCAAGATTCAAGAACTTTATTAATCCCAGAGGGAAATTGCTTTGTCTTGGTTATACAGTTGCTCTGATTAATATACCGGTAAGAAAGGAAAAATTAGATTAGGAAAAATATATATATTAGACGGGAAAAAATTAAATTAAAGACATAAAATTTTAAGAAAAATAACAATAAATAGAAGTAAAATAGAATAGAATTAACTATGGCACACAATTAAGTTACATATTGCACTAGAACTGTAGTGTAAATGAAAAGAAGTATTGCACAAGTGTATTATAATCAGATATTGCACTTAGAACTTCACTTCCATGTTCACTTACATGCATGTAATTATGAAATTATGAAATTGTATGAAATGTGAGAAAATATGTACAAATCAAAATGATCAGATCGTCCCTGATGAACAAGCCGAGGGCGACGGTGCTGAAGGAAAAACTCCCTGAGATGGAAGAAACCTTGAGAGGAACCAGACTCAATAGGGAACCTATCCTCATTTGTGTGATAACGGATAGCAGGGATTGATCTGCAGTCATACTGTGTGTTAGGAGACTGGACGTTCAGTATAACAGGAGATGTATTTAAGTTACTATGGAGACCAGTTCGTTATTGGAGCCTCAGGTACAAATCAGTGGGAAATTCCAGTCCTGTATTATGAAACGACCACAGACACAAGTGCTCAGAGAACAGCTGTCTGCATTAGCCAAGGCCAGGACTGTTTTCATGGTAAAGTGGAACCATCCCCAGTCACCACACACATCCCAAACAGACCACATAGGGTTCTCATCATTACCAGCCAGTTCCAGAGGGCAGAGGGGGGTCTGGATCACTGGCATCTCAGGAGCAGCATATGTAGCCCGAGAGCAGCAGAGTGTAAGAGAGAGAGAGAGTGAGAAGAGAAGAAAGTGAGATAACAGTTAGGCATGGTCACAGACAAGGTGAATGTATATTTCGTGCAGAGTGCAAGCAGGGACTCCTGCAGGACTAACTATGACAGCTAGAAGGGAGGAGCCAGAAGGTAATACAGACATGAGGCCTCTCTGGGATAAAAACAACCAGTCACTCCACCGTCAACAAACCTGAGTGATCAATGAGAGTGAGGAAGACAGCATCTAAACATACCAGTTCACCGTAATACTCTA
>JAQMYI010000037.1:37542994-37554738 GCA_030014275.1 Clariallabes melas | reverse complement strand
GTAGTGTTCTTTGTTGACGAGATTCACAAAGCTGAGACGGTAATAGCTAGCAAGGTCGTAATTAAGGATACCTTGGTCAATGTTCTCCCCCTCGGTACCCCCGCAAAAAAAGTAATGATCTCCAATGTACCCCCATATATAGATAATGATGTTCTGAGCAAACAGCTGTCCAGATTTGGAAAATTAGTGTCGCCCATTAAGTTGATACCAGCAGGCTGCAAAGACCCTGAGCTCAGACATATCGTCTCCTATAGAAGACAAGTGTACATGATCTTAAATAGCAGGGATGAAGATCTGAACATAATGTTCAAAGTAAATGTACACGGGGAGGAATTTGCCATTTTTGCATCTTCTGGAAACTTGAAATGTTTTGGCTGTGGTCGAGAGGGTCACCTAATCCGGAACTGTCCTGAAAAAGAAGCTACAACCAACCAGGAGACGGAAATAAACAAGCAAATAAATGATAAGCAAGACAATGGAGCAAATAATGTACAAACAACTGGACAGGAAGAAACTAAACAACAAGAAGGTAACACTGAGGGCCAAGAAGAAGGAAAAACTACTGAGCAGGAAAAAAAGCAGATGGAGACAGAACAAGAAAACCTCCAAGTATCCGTGAGTGAGAATGCTTTTCAGAACACACAACTGACTAACAGTCAAAGCAATGATGAATGCATAGGCTCAGAAAACACCGGCATGAACATAGACGATGTTGGTTTTACTCTGGTCAGGTCTAAAAGAAAATCTAAAACGGGGAACAGCGGCCTCAGAGCAGAAAGAGAGGACTAGGATTATACGAATTGATTAGATTAAAACATATAGATGTGACATTCGTACCGGAAACACAGAGTGAGAAGAATGATGAGTCTAAATGGACGATGGAGTCTTTGGATGGAGGTGTTCAGTACCTGTAGTGCTGAGCTCAGTAAGCTCAGTGAGAGCAGCAGTGGACATTCTGTATGACAAACACTTCTCACCTGAATCCTACACCATACAAGAAGTGATTACTGGTAGATTAATATTAGTTAAAGCAATTAATCAATTAAAGATATTAATCAATGCATACGCCCCAACCAGCGGTCCTGAAGGAGTTTTAATTCTACACTAGGTGACTGAACTCATAACCAGCTGTGATTTTAAAGACTATCTGTTCTTAGGAGGAGATTTCAACTCTACGCAAAATGAGTCAATAGATCGGAATCATATGGAACCTCATGCAGCATCTAAATATGTATTAACACGGGTTATAAAAACTCAGAACCTGGTGGATGTGTGGAGAAGACTGCATGGAACTGAGAGACAATATCACATGGGAACATTCGAGAGATCACTTTATTTCACTAGCTAGACTAGATAGATTTTATTGTTTTAAACAATTTGAATGTCTTTAAAGCTAGTGAAATAACACCTGTCAGTTTTTCAGACCAGGGATCAGGGTGCCCTTGTAAGATCACGTTTTAAAGGGGATAATGAAATGGACGCTCCATCACAGTTTTCTTTTTTTGGACTGGAAAGAAAGAACGAACAGAGCAGATTCATGCGTACACTGCACACAGAGGACGGGCAACACATAACAAACAGTAATGACATCAGATGATATGAAATGATCCATGAAAGACCTGGAGAACGACAGTGGAACTATCAAAAAAGGTAGAATCCACAGGAAATCGAGGACAAATTGAAGTCCTCAAAGCCAAAAAAAACAGCTTTATCAGACCTTCTGGGCACTAAAGCACAGGGAGCACAATGTTGAGGTCCTGTTTTCAGAATGCCACAGAAATGGTTAGGCTACTTCTTCAGTCTGGAGAAGAAGAATGGACAGAGCCGAATTATCCACTCCCTGCTATCAGACAGGAGCTGACGGAGGCTGCTGACATCAGGAGACGGGCTGCGCATTTTTACTCCAACCTCTATACAAGTGAGTTCAAAAACAGTGAAAAGATTTTTAACTCTTCCATCGAAAGTCTTCTTAAAATCTCCAGTTCAATGAGCTCCTGGCTGAACCTCTAACTGTGAATGAACTTTATTCTGCACTACAGAGTGTGCAAGGCCGGAAGGCTCCTGGAATTGATGGACTAATGGTAGAATTTTTCAAAACGTACTGGATGATTTTTGCTGATGATTTTTTCGATGTCCTAAATGAAAGTTTCACTGACAGATGTTTACCACTGTCCTGTCGGAGAGCAGTCATCACCTTACTGCCAAAAAAGGGGAATCTTCAGGATATTAAAAACTGATGTCCTGTATCCCTACTCTGCACAGACTATACAATTCTGCCCAAAGCCTTAGCTAACAGGCTGAAGTGATGGACCAGGTCATACACCAGGACCGAACCTACTGTGTATCCAGAAGGTCAATGGGAGACAATGTCGGCCTCATTCGAGATGTTTTGGACATCTCCAGCTGGTTGAGCTCAGACACTGGTCTTATTTCCCCTAGACCAGGAAAAAGCTTCCGATCGTCGTATTGAACCCCAGTACCTCTGAAAAGTCATGGAGAGGCTTGGGTTCAGCACTGGTCTGATCGCTAGGATCAGAGCTCTGTACCAGGACATCGAGAGTGTGCTGAAGTTCAATGGTGGACTGTGTGCCACTTTTAAAATGAGTAGAGGAATAAGACAAGGGTGTGCACTATCAGGGATGTTGTACGCACTTTCCCTTGAACTAATGCTACATAAAATACGCAACACCCTGACTGGTTTTACTGTACCCAATTTTAACTAAAGTATTGTTTTTTCTGCCCATGCTCATGACGTTATTGTCTTTGTAAACAACCAGAGATAAACATGTTAAAACACATTAGAGAAAACTTTGGGCGAATTTCCTCTGCTAGGGTCAACTGGAAGAAACGTGAAGCTCTAGCAGTAGGTGATTGGAACAAAGCTCTTCCTTTTCTACCACAAACTTTGTCCTGGATGAGGGATGGACTAAAGTACCTGGGTGTGTTCGTTGGTAAAGAACTTTTCACCAGAAAAAACTGGGAAGGCATGGCAGAGGAAGTAGAAGGAAGGCCAGCCAAATGGAAATGTCTAAGATTAGATGCAACAATATTTTTAACTGACCCTGTCTTCCTAAAGTACAACAATTTACCTCCTTTTTATCAAGGGCTTTTTAAATCATGGAAACTTTTTAAATGGACTCAAGTTAAACCTACAGACTCTCTACATTGGCTCCTAGAACAACCACTGGTCAACGGAGCAAGGTTTAATACAGGAGACATCGCCCCATCTGGGTTAAACAAGAGCACGGCACCTCCAGCAGATAGTAGATGTAACAGGTCCAGACTTGTGGGACACCGAAGCTGTGAGTGCTCTTCTGGGTCTAAGGTCGAGGCGGGTCACACAAAAAATCCTTGACCTGTGGACACAAAAACTCACAGAAGATGAATTCCTGCTGCTCAGAAACTACAGCTCTGGCATCACAGCTCCTAACAAGTTCCTAACATTTCCAGAGTTGGTTCTGCAGCCTAACTTTGATGAACTGTCTGGTCCTCTACTGAAGGCCACCACCAACCAAACGCTAACACTGTACAGGGCCAGCAGGCAGCTCTATATAAAAACTGTGTCACGGTCATCAACAGAAGTGAACTCTGTAACCGTTTGGACACCGTGTGGAGGATCAGACTCTAGATGAACAAACTGCACCAGTATGGAGAGTGCGGGACAAACCTCCGCTTAAAACAGCGCACTGCTGATCTCCAGTGGAGGATTCTACAAAACAATCGCAGACTCGAGCGGAGAGCAGGTCAGGAGGTCAGGAGGTCAGTGAGGTCAGGAGGTCAGTGAGGTCAGGAGGTCAGTGAGGTCAGGAGGTCAGAGAGGTGTGGCTTTGTAATGTCGGGTCCAGACTGTGGCTGGAATACAGGTTTTACAAAATGATGGTAAATTTAGAGTGTTTCGAACAGCAGCGGTGTTACAGTGACATCATTTACACTATAGTGGACCATGAACTGCGATTTACAAATCATTTTTACTGAGTCATGTTTCTAGTTAAAGTTTTAACCACTTTATTTATTTATCTATCTATCTATCTATCTATCTATCTATCTATTTTTTTGTTTACTTCAAATTCAAGTGTGTTCAGGGAAAAAAACATCATTTTAATATTGAAATACATATAAATGTTGAAGTAAAAACTAGATAAATAAAGTCTTTTGTGAAAATCAAAAAAAAATCTCTCTCCCACTCTCTGTCTGTCTCTCTCTTCCTGTCTCTCTCTCTCTCTCTCTCTGTCTGTCTCTCCCTCTCCCTGTCTCTCTCTCTGTCTCGATGTCTCTCTCTCTCTGAGTGCATGCTGGGAGTGAGTGGGCGGAGCGTGTTTGAGCGTGAGTGCGGACGTGGTTCGGCGTTCTATGTCAAATGTTTCTTTAAAAAAAACTTTTTCTTATTAATTGAACATCGTGCAGAAGCTCACCAGACCTCTGTGAGTCGGACGATTCGTTGTGGAGCGTCAGCTCCAGCGTGTCTGCATGGGATTAGAATAATGTGTGATGCGAGTGTGGAGGACTGCAGTCCGGCCGCGGGGGAAGTGTTTGGACATGAGCATGTCCTAGGCGCGTCCAGGATGAACAGCGCGGCGGTGATCTTCCTGAGCACCGTTGAAGAGGCGACAGAGCTGGTGGTAAACAGGATAGACATAGCTGGGTCTCACTACAGTCAACACCATCCACAAAGGTGACCCTGTCTAATGTCTCCCCTTCATCAAAGATGAAATCTGAAAAAACTAGTGTCCCCAATCAAAACAACCTCAATCGGCAGCAAATATGACCTGTTAAACCATGTGATGTCATTTAGAAGGTTCACCTACATGATCCTGAACAATAACACTACAGAACTCCAGCGCAGCCGAACTTTCAAAATCGAGGGATTTGATTGTCATCTACGTTTCCACTGAATCACTAAAATGTTTCGGTTGTGGACAGACGGGACGCCTGGTACGTTCTTGTCCGTGTGAATCGGTGAGGGAGAACGGTGAAGGCGGTGGATCAACACGAGCAGGACAAGACAAAGACAAACCCGAACTGACAACCAGCGAGAACATTGACACTGAGGAGGCCAGCAGCACACCATCTACTGACCACAACCAGACCAACACACACCACAAGCACAGAGACTGAGGTCACCGACGGAGTGTCCAACACACGGGAAAGTGTACTGAGGTCACACACTCACTGATGGAAGGTGATAACCAGAATGAGGTCATGGAACATGAACAAGCTGTGTTTAAAATGTCAGCAAAAAGGAAAATAAACATTTAGCAAAAAAAAAAACAATCAAAAAAGGCAGAAAAATCAGAAAGTGAATTTGAAATGGATAGTGACCTTGAATCTTCAGACGGTTGGCTGGCTGGGAAGGAAAAGAGCACATTACAGAGGAACTGACTTTTAGTTCAGATTTGTGGTATAGTGACAACAGAAATGCGACAGATTGGGGATGTGAGTGGAATAGAACACCTGCTTTAAGTCACCTCTCCTCCACTAGCGGAGGACCGGCAGTTTTACCCCAATATCGTATACAGTAGAAGAAATGATCAAAGGTAGATTATTAAAAGTTAGAGCACATTTTGAAAAGTACACCTTCGTTTTTATGTGTATCTGCCCCAGATTTCTCAAAACGCTGAACTCGAAGGGCCGCTAACTTTAGACGAACTCCACAAAGCTCTGCAGAACGTGAGTAATGGTAAAGCCCCAGGCATAGATGGACTTCCAGTTGACAGCAGAAGTCCTTCTGGGAGACTTTGGGGGAGGACATCTTAGAAGTCCTAAACTACAGTCTAACTAAAGGGATACTTCCACTACTGTAAGTTGCAGAAGGACAGACCTCACTCTGTTACCTAAGAAAGGAGATCTGACCGACATTAAGAATTGGAGACCGGTGTCGTTGTTATGTGGTGACATCAAACTAATATCAAAAGTCCTTGCGGCGAGGTTAAGAAACGTTTTAGAGGAAGTCATACACACCGACCAAACGTACTGCATTCCTGGCAGATCCATATTCGAGAACATCCGAAATATTTATCATCTTACTAAACTATATGGACTGAATATATGTCTGATTTCCCAAGATCAAGAAAAAGCTTTTGATCTGGTAGAACACAGGTATTTCTGGAAAACTCATGAAGTGTTTGGTTTTAGTCCTGATTTTATTAAGAAAATAAACGTTTTATACAATGACATTGAGAGTGTGCTGAAGGTTAATGGCGGCTTGAGTTCTCTTTATAAAATAAACAGGGGGGGTCAGACAGGGGGGTCAGACAGGGGGGTCTGACAGGGAGGCTCAGTGTCGGGAACGCTGTATACCATAGCGATAGAACCCTTGCTGCACAAGCTACGGACCGAACTTAACAGAATCAAAAAACGAAACTCTTTGTCTGTCTGCTTATGCTGATGACATCATTGTAAAGCTAAACAAGCAAAACAACATAGATGAAACAATCAAGGTGCTAAAGGATTTCGAAAAAATTTCTTCAGCAAAAATAAACAGGGCAAAGAGTGAAGCACGAACGACTAATCGGAGATCGATCTGAAAACGTACCCACACTGCCAGAAAGACTTTTATGGACAAGAGGGGAATCAAATACCGAGGAGTCTACGTAGGAGACAACACTTTCACACAAAAGAACTGGGAGGAGTCGACTGAAAAAATAAAAGGCAAGGGGGGACAAGGTTCAGTCCATATTCAGAGTAGAATCGCCGCCTTTCGTTTAGAGTTTTTACGGAAATTCCTGGGAAGCTCATCTTGTTTTAGCTGGAATGCGGTAACCAAAGCGATTTTAAGGACGCTGGGGAACCAAAAATGGACAAAACCCTTTTCCTGACAGACCCAAAGAGACTGAATCTATTGAAACTCACGTTTTTTTATCACAATATTTTTCAAATTTGGAACTTTTTTAAAGTACAGAGGATCCCAAACACAACATCTTTTAAAGGAACCTCTTATCCATGGAGCACGTCTGGACATCGCAAACAACTCTCTCTCTCTCTGACACCCTGATCTCTGGTGTAACCAACCTAGGACAATTAGTGGAGCTAACGGGTGCAAACCTTCAAAACTCAGAAAAAGCGCTGGAACAGATTGGTGTGAAATCAAGGAGGATTCTGGCAGAGCACTTCTCTCACCAGAAGAGAAAGATATGCTGAGAGAATACTGTGAGGGAACAGAAGAACCCTTTCCCTGACCTCACACTCTCTCCAAGCCTAGAACCAAGAACACACAGGTCAACTGCGCGAACCTCCAAAACATGGACTTCTACAATGTCTCAGGGAAAAATCTGTTTAAAGTTTGTGTTAAAGTTCTTAATAAAAAAGTTTTTACATGGGAGAGTTGATCCACCTTGGCGTCATGTCCTCAGATTAACTGAAGAAGAACAGCTACAGTGGAGATCACCGTACAAACCACCATTATCTAAAAGATCTGGAGACTTACAGTGGAGAATTTTACATGGTATTTTACTGGTCAGTGCTTTTACCTCATGTCTCCACCCTAACAGTCAAGGACGTCCTTTTTGTTCACAGAAAGAGACCTCAGAGTGCTCCAGACTTCAACCACTTTTTATTGTTTAAAAAGCCCTATTTATTGGTTTTAACGATTTTTTTTACACTACAGTCCTTTATATCTTAGGCGTAAAATATACTCAGAAAACAAAAGAAAAAAATCAGCTACTGAACCACATTCTGGGCCAAGCAAACATGGGTATTTACTTGGGAAATGGGAAACAAAATTGAACAAAAAGGAAATTATAGTGTACAAGAAAACAGAAAGTCTTACTACCTTTGAGATAATTTGGTGTTTTAATGGAGCTCTGTGCACTTTGATTGAAAATGAGCTGTTTTACACACATGTTGTTTTAAAAACTTTACATTTATTTATTACAGTTATCTACTTATTTATCTATTATTTAAAGTGATGTTCCTTATGTTTTAGTAAAAATTAATACCAAATAACTGTAAATAAAAGTCTTTTGTAAATTAAATTCTCTCTCTCTCTCTGTCAAATAAGATAGGGTTAGGATTAGATAAATAAGACAATTATTAAATGATTATATATTTATATTTATTAAAGCTATAATGTCGGAATATAATAAAGATACTGAAACATTATAAAGTGTAACATTAAAAACATTGCAAAAATACCAAAGGCATGGAGAAGCTGCTGTTCAGGAAGGTACAGCACTCTGTGCTCTGATTGGCCGAGAGCAGCTCAGAACTAACCAATGATAATGTAGGATGCATAATAAAAATCAACTGAGAAAAATTAAAACATCAAGTTTTCTATCTGATAAAATGATCAAATCAGCTCCAGATATTTCAGGTGTGTGAGATTTTTAATAACAGCAGAACTTCTTCAGATGTCCTTCACTCTTCTGAGATCCTCACAGTTACAGTCTGAAGGCAACGTCCTAGTCTTGGCCAGCAGGGGGCGCACTGAAGCTGGAGAACAGCAGCTGGTTGCACCAGTGGAATCGAAATTCTTATTTTAGGTTAGTTTGAGTGTAAATGAGCGCAATGTTTATAAAAAATATTTAAAAATTAACAATTGCACTTGGTGAAAGATTAAAATGTACATCTGCATCTTAGCAACGTAACATCTGCCGCAACATCTGTCGTAACATGCTGTAACTTCTGCTGTAACTTCTGCCATTAACACACTGACGCTCTAATCCTGTTCAAAGTTCACGAGAGAAAAAAGTAACATTTTTACAGATTACACACTTTTTGTAACATGGGCTACGAATCAGATGTGTAACACACGCGCCTGATCAAACTGAGATCATCTGCAGGCTTCATCACCAAATATTTCAAGATTAATATAAAGTTACACTTTATTGTCTTACAGGCTTTTAAGGTTAGTAACCGCTTTGTTTTATTTTATTGCTGTAATGTCTAGTCGCTAATCCGCTGTCTCACACAGAAGCAGTGTAGGAGACACACACACGCACGCACACACACACACACACACACACACGCACAGGAGAGTAGTCGATGTGGAGTTTGTTAAAATGATGAAAAACCTCGCTCGAAGTCAATAAAGTAACTGTGTGTCCTTCATGGATGTAGTACTTCCTGTTTATGTCTGATCGCGTTTCTGATTGACGGCTGAGGGCGACGTCACGCTTTTCATCTACAGTCACGTTTACACACGTGAATTTCAGTGTATTGTAACGGTTCTGCTTGTCAGCTAGTTTTAATCTCCGCTCAGTCTGAGGTTTAAGATGTTCACACGTGCAGCTGACTGCAGGACCGTGGCAGTCACATGACCATGGAGAAGTCACATGACCGAGCAGCACTGACAGGTCTTCGTCTTTGCCCCGTTGGCCCGGTCCGGGTTCGTGGCGTCCGTCAGCGGTTCCGCTTTTGCGGCCAACAGCGGCTCCTCCTCCACCGTGGCGCCATCCAGTGGTATTTCCTGGAACTGCGCCGCAGCGTTTGTGGCGGGTGAAGCGAGATCCGGGGACTTCTGAGCACCGTTAGGATTCAGGGCTGAAACAGGCGGTGTGATGGAGACAGA
The DNA here is from genome assembly GCA_030014275.1 of Clariallabes melas. NCBI lineage: Eukaryota > Metazoa > Chordata > Actinopteri > Siluriformes > Clariidae > Clariallabes > Clariallabes melas. Next base: position 37,545,233 of record JAQMYI010000037.1, on the reverse strand, counting down.
AGGCGTCTGTTCATCGTCAGCGCCCCCTGGGGTTTCAGAGAGGGATTGTGGGTGTGGCTCAGCCGCGGCACTTTCCTGTTCATCAGCAGCTGCCGGATCTGCGTCTGGTTCCGAGTCTGGGTTCCGGGCCGGTTTCACCGCTGCGTCTGTGATCGGGTTTGAGTCGGCGTCGGACTCGGCGCTCACGTCTACACGATTCTCTACATCTCCGGTGTCGTCTTCCTCTCGTTCTTTCACTTGTTCTTCTTCCTCTATTTCTGTCTCTATCTCTTCCTCCTTTTCCTCGTGTGTTTCTTCTCCCTCTTTTTCTCTCATTGCTTCTTCATCTTCCTCTCTTTCCTCCTTTCCCTTTTCCTCTTGTCCCTTTTCTCCTGCTTCCTCCTTTTCATCCTCATCTTTTTCTTCTACTTTTTCTTCAACTGCTTCTTCTTCCTCTCTTTCCTCCTCTCTATTTTCCTCTTCTTCCTTTTCTTTTTCTTCCTCCTTTTCTTCCACTTCCTCCTCTTCCTCAGCTTGCGTCTCCTGCGACTCTTCAGTCACTTCCTCTCCCGCCTCCGAGATGATCACTCTCTCCGCCCGAATGACCGCACTGACCTCATCATCACTACACAAACCCTGCCCAGGCTCCGCCTCCGTATAACCCAGGAACAGAAGAGTCTCCGCCCCTTTGCTGACATCATTAACATGGGCATCGTGTGAATCCGTGTCCTGTGCGGTGCCGTTGGTGAGAGACGCGTCGTGCGGACGGTCCGAGCTTTTCTCCTCTCCGTTCGCTGAACATCCTGTGGAGCAAACGGGAACGAGATCAGGGTCGTGTCCCAAACATCTCCCTAATCCCCTACGCCCTACACCAAGCAATTAACTGACTGAAGAACACAATGATATTCTCCACACAGGACTGCACTATCACTAATAAACTAGTGCACTATGTAGTGAGAAGGATTTGATTGAGGACGTGCAGCAGGAGGACTGAGGACAGGAGGGGCAGACAGAAAGACTGTGTGAGTGAGAGAGAGTGTGTGAGTGAGAGTGTGTGAGTGAGAGAGTGTGTGTGAGTGAGAGAGTGTGTGTGAGTGAGAGTGTGTGAGTGTGTGAGTGAGAGTGTGTGAGTGCACTGCTGATTGATTAACGAGGCAGTAAACGAGTCTTACCAAGTAAAGCAGTTATAAAGGAGAAGCTGGAGAAACACAGGCAGCGTGAGAGAGAGAAGAAACGAGAAAGAGGAGAGAAAACACACCTGAGTGATGGATTATTTTTCTCATTAGGAAGTTGAAATGTTTTCTCAAGTGTTATTTATTAAATAACAAACATGAACAAGAGCTTCAACTGATGTTAGACAGGTGTAGAGGTGTGTGAGAATCCTGAGGTCCTGATAAGAGCAGAGTGTGTGTGTGTGTGTGTCCAGGTGAACAGATGAATCTCACCTGATGGAGGTGGAGTCACATTACTCGCTCTCTGTGGGGGAAGAGAGAGAGAGAGAGAGAGTTTAACAGTAAGAGGAAGTGTAATATTAATTGGTCTGAACATGTTCTAATGACACACACACACACACACTTTCCTGTTAATAAGAAACACACAACACACTCTAGCTGTATTCCATTCCCTATCCACTACGTCACTCGAGTGTGCACTTAAACAGGAAGAAACCCTCAGTAGTGAGAACGGAGAGGGTTTATTTGCAGGAGTGAACTACACCCGCCTGGTAACGGCTCCCTCACACTCACTCTCTGCCAGCAGGGGGCGACATTTCCTCCCATGTATGAAAGCAAGTAACAGTACACAGTGCTAACAGCAGGGGGAGCAGCATTACCCACAATGCACTGCAGCAGAGGCTCAGTGCCAGAGGAGAAACAGTGACAGTGTGTACAGAGTGGTGTGTGTTTCATGATCCAGTGGACACTGCGTGTGTGTGTGTGTGTGCGTGTGTGCGTGTGTGTGAGAACAAGGCTCTCACCTCGCCGTTGCCATGGTGATCTGCATATGACTGAGCTGAAGTTGAGTCTTCTTCTTCCTTATGTGTTTTTTCTACAATCTCACTCTGCAACCTGACACACACACACACACACACACACACACATATTTACTCACTTGCACACTAGAAACAAAAAAGTATACATTTTGGGGTTTGAGTGTAGTGCCTAAAGTTTAGTGTGAGGTGTTTAGAACCCATCCTCATCTGGGTGATAACGGAGAGCAGGGATTGATCTGCACTCATACTGTGTGTTAGGAGGCTGGAAGT
>JAQMYI010000037.1:37366321-37380338 GCA_030014275.1 Clariallabes melas | reverse complement strand
ATTATGAACAAAATCTCACAGCACATTTATGTGTGTGTGTGTGTGTGTGTGTGTGTGTGTGTTACCTGGAGGTTAGTTGACCTCTAACAGTAAACTCTCTTTGCCGTTCTCTCAGGTCACACTGATCCATTTGTTGTGCTGCATAAGTATCGGCACCCCACCGACTCCATCCATTAATACGTATATGACGTGACGACCCAGAGATCAGTACACCTGATCATAATAACACTGTGTGTGTGTGTGTGTGTGTGTGTGTGTGTGAGACATCCTCAGAACTTCCTCATCATTGTGAGTTTCTGACCGAAGACACACACACACACACACACACAGTTGGAGCTGCTGGTGGTTAGTGGAGGTGTTTGGGGACTACCTGTTCTCCTTCCACTTCCTGAACCAGTTACGTCACTGGAATGTTTTCACTTCACTTTTCTGTGTGTGTGTGTGTGTGTGTGTGTGTGTAACACTGGAGCTGACACGCTGGGGCAATAACAGAGTTTGTTCCAAGTAAATTCCAACCAAAAGCCAGAAGCAGGTTTCAGCCCAAATCAAACAGGAGGCAGAGGCAGGATGGGGCGAGTTCCAACCCCGAGATGCCTGAAGGCCACGACTGCCTGCGTCTGTAAACGGCTTTGTGTTCCACACACACACACACAGTGTTATTATGATCAGGTGTACTGATGCTGAAGTGAATGTCAGATGCTCCGTCAGATTATAAAAACATCCCGGTGCGGTCACGCTTCCTCTTTCAGTCTCGACCCTTTAAAACACAACACTGGCACAGAGGAGGTTTTTCTTCCATCTCAGATCAGGATTGTGCAACAAAAACTTCCCCTCCAACACGCTGAGGTCAGAAAAACAGCTTCGGCAGAAATACGGCCGGAAAGGGCGACTATAAAAAAGGAAAGTGTTTGATTGGTGAGATATTTATGAACGACGCAGACAGAAAGGTTATCAGTGGACATGACGTTTCGCCTTCGCACCGGACACGCTGGAAAAATTAGAGCAGAAACTCCCCAGTACGAAAAACCCAAAAGCCCCACAGAGTGTGTGTGTGTGTGTGTGTGTACTCAAGTTTATATGTATTTCTTCAGTCGTCTTGTGACTTGTTATGTACGTAACAGCTTTGCTAATATGAATGTCCCTAAGTGTCGCGTCAATAAAGTACATCCTGTGTGTGTGTGTGAGAGAGAGAGCTCATGTTTAAACATACTGTGGAATAAGTAAGCAGTAAAACCTTCCTAGGAGTCATTAATCTGAAAATAATCCACAGCCTGGTGGTGGTGTGGAACAGTGTGAGTTACTGCCACCTGATTGTTTTCCTGCAGCAGCACCTCCCCAAGCGAGTCGACCCAACACCAGGCGTTAGCCACGTTCCAATCAGACGCGTCATGCCTTTAATCTGTTTATAGCTGCGTTTAACATCAGCAGAAAGCGTTCAGTTTCTGTTCTCGCTTTTAGAAAGTGGTTCATCAGGATATTTATGAACACCATGAGCAGAAACTTCACAACTGCAATCTGCTGACTGACACTTTCATCTTAGAACCCCCTGTTACCGAAAACAACGTGAAGAGGAGCGTGAGCGCCTCGGGCCTGAGGAGAGCGCTACCTCTGACACTGGTGACTCCTTACACACACACACACACACTGATTGGTCTGGATTAATATTATAGAGAATTAACCAACACCTTCTGACCAATCAGGTGACAGAATAATCCAGATGTTACGTGTGTAATTAGCGAGCTCGAATATGATTTAATAAAAATGTGATGTTAATGAGATTAATCACCTGCGGGTCCTCAGGCGCTCGTTATATGCGCTATAGGACGCGATCACATGATTAACACACTCCATAAGAACAAACAGCACCACCTGACCAAACTCCATCGCGCGGTAAAGCGTGAGATCCAGAGCCGCTCCTCTCCTCCAGCGCTGTGAATGTGTGAATGTTTTATGCAAATGTGGTGTAAAGTTCTCCTTCCACAGAAACCTTTCCTCTAAACAGGGAAGTTCTGCGGCTCTCGCTCGCCGCTCTGGTCAGGATTCCTGCTAACGCCGACGGCATTTCTGACACCGGGACAGTGTTTACAGCGCGGACGCTCGTGCCCCGGAGACCCGACTCACGTTTCTCACACGCTCAAAACACACTCACTCGTTTTTCCCTTTAAAATGCACAGATTTGCAGTAGTGTGTAAATCCCCGGCGGTGTGTATCCACTGTGAGTCACGTTTTTATCTGCAGCTCACACAGATAACTTCCTTTCAGGGCGCAAGAGACGCCAGCAGACGCACACACACGCCAGCGTTAGAGCTAACGCATTTGAGGGAAAAAAAACCCCACACACATCCTGCTGAAATTTAAGATTGAATTTTAGATAAACTGAGGAAACCAAGCACAAGCTAGTCAGAGTCATGAAGAGGGTAAAAGTGAAGGGATAGACGCCACACTGGAACAACACGCGCGAACGTTAACAGTCTGAATGAATCCTGTGCCGAAGTGGACGCCTGCGAGCGCTAATTCTTAAACCAGACAAACGCTTCAGCTCGCTATAGTGCTCCCGCTAGCCTGGCCCTGAGAGCGAGCGTTCATCGCTAACTAGCCGACTGGTTGTGCTGCGCTAGCTGTGGCGTGTATTTACTTTTGACTTTTGTGTTCCGCTGATACGACAATAAAACTCTCGAAAAGGCCACACGTCTCAGTATGACAAAGTAGGGTTATTTAAAAAAAGAGAGAACTGCAGCATTTTCATGAGCTGAAACCAAAACACACACACACACACACACACACACACACACACACACTTCTTGTTAATTTCTGTTCCTTCACATTTATTAATCAGGAAGCTCGAAATGTGTGTTGTGAAATGGTGGACCGCCGAAGCACATAATACATCCTGTCATGTCCACCAACATTCTACATAAAACCAAAAAACACACTCGCACGTTCTCACACACATTCACACTCACTCACACATTCTCAGAAAACAAATATTTAAAAAGTTCACCAGCTGCCCAGCCTTTCACAAGAAGGACGCACACACACACAGCCGTGAACCCGCCCTGAGTCGACACTAGGTGGCGCTAGTAAAGGAGACAGCGCATCGGTCTGATGCAAGAGGAGGAAAAGTGGAGGCGACATCGAGGGGAAAGAAGATGAATCTGATGTGATGGTGTAAGAAATGGATATGTTTTATCCGTAACCTGACCTGACTGTGGTGAGAGTTGATTCGATTACGTTTTTCACACTGTGGGCGGAATCTCGCGTGGAAACTGCAGTTAGCGCTTCAGTCGATAAACAGTCATCAGTCTCAGAAGACTATAAAGAAAAAACCTGAAAATAATGCACAACCTGATCTGTCTGTCTCTCCGTCTGTCTCTCTGTGTAATAAAACCTCACACTGAGGAGGAGATACAGTCTCGCTGAAAAGCCGCTCAGCTGAATTTATTTAGCTCTAGCGAACTGGTGATTTTGGTCTTACAGTTAATGTTGCCGTTGATGATCCTGCAGTGAACTCCAGCTTAATCACAGTTGTTTTGCAAAATCATTAATCATGTGATCTGGAGAGAATTTGTGCGTCAGTTTGGTCGGATATCGTCCATAAACCCCACTGACAGAGGAACCGATCAGACTTTATAGGTGTTTTGTGTAAAAATTGTGCAAAGGAAACTTTTACACGGATGGAGCTGAATAAGACGAAGGTTTGAACAGGAATAAGGAGATTTTTTCCCCTCTATGAGTTTGCGCTTATTTCCAACAATGCACTCAAAGCTCCGCCCACATAACATATAGTGGCTGAAATAGATTTAAGCTCCTTTCATACATACAGGAGTCTGATGGGAAATCCCAGAAGTGAAGAAGATCAAAGGATCAAAAGGCGGGTCACAAACCAGCTACATCTGAATGTTCAGCTGTTCTGAGACACCGGGTTCAACTAGACTTTTGAAAAAAGACTTTCTACATCATTTTCCGAGACTGATTTTTGCTGATAAAATTTGGCTTATTGGGCTTTTAATTTGTATGTGAACTCGTTCCTGTGAGCTGAAAGCTCTTACGCAGTTCACACTGAACCTCAATGCTGACAGAAGTATATATAGAGTTTAATATAAACAAATCACATAAAAATATTTTTTTTTTCCTCTGTAGCGTATGTAAGAAAGTTACATTTTTGCTAATGAGTTTTTTTGTTGTTGTTGTCGTTTTTAAACATGCTAGTGGTGAGATCTGACACACACACACACACACACACACACCTCAGGAAAGCAAGTTTCAGAAACACGGGTCTGATGTACAGTAGAGAAGTAAAAAACCATTTTAAACCATTTCTGTAAGTGTTTGTTTTTAACTTTGCTGCAGTTTTAGTAGTTTTTGTAAATGAAACATTTGCATGAGGATGAGATTATTCGTCCTGTAGTGACGTCAGTGAGGAAACAATAGAGTTTAATACAGTAAACACACCAGCTGTTTATCAATATCAATAAAATAATACACATGTTTGTTGTGGGATTTATAATCAGTGTAGAGCGGAATCATCTCGGGCTGAACTCGAGGTAACACACACACACACACACCCGAACCAAACACACACTCACACACACACTCACACACACACACACCCCCGAACCAAACACACACACACACACACACACCCGAACCAAACACACACTCACACACACACACACACCCGAACCAAACACACACTCACACACACACACACACACCCGAACCAAACACACACACACACACTCACACACACACACACCCGAACCAAACAAACACACACACACACACACACACCCCTTCTCCAGCCTCAGGACCGGACAGACAACGCACGCAGACACCGGATGACGTCACCACGAGTAGCCGCGCGAGCCGGAGCTCAGTTGGAACCGACACTCACCCGCGCGCTCCACATCAGACGCCATCACACACTCAGCCAATCACAGAGCAGCTCCACAGCGCGCGCACCCGGGGACCCGATAACGACCCGTAATGGCGGACATCCGTTCGCGCACGCGCACACACGCCGCCTCGGTCCCGCGCGATTTTAATAATAAAATAATCAATAATTCAATAATCACCGGTACACACACTCACACACACACTCACACACACACAGCTGCACGTGCTCCAACAATAGTTAGAGAAATTATTCACTTTAAAAAATATATTTTATACCTCAGGATCCCTGCAGCTGATTAAAGGTGTGTTTGATTGACATTTATAATTTCATTTATGTGTAATCTAAAATATTTATTTATACCTCGGTTCATGACCGGCTCACAGTACCAACATCCTCATAAACTCTGTCCCTGTTCACGAACCCGACCCAGAACCCGCCACCCTGAGGCGCCGCTATCAGCCGGATAAAGTGCACGAGTGATAAAGTGCACAAGTGATAAAGTGCACATGTGGAAAGTGGAGTGACGTCTAAGTCGTTGCTGAGCGGTCCTTATACACACTGTATATACTGTATACACCAAGTCCCCTACATATGAACATTTGTGTTAGGAAATTTCGAAGATACAAACGTGCGTCTGCACATCGCAGGAGTTCGATCACATGTCCGGTGTACATTGTCACGTGTGTGCAGAGTGCATCCCATCCAGAACCAGGCAGCGGTGATTAGACGGTGAAAAGATGTCAGACACCGCTCGTTCTTTAACATGAACCGTTATACGATCGGCTCAGTTCTAAAGAACAAGGACAAGATCTTGTTAGATTTATACTGTGTATAGCCAGTTGTGTTAGTATCCTAGTACCTAGACTACGTTTGTTGGACAAACAATCTGGACTAATGAATGAGCTCTTGGAACGGAACGCTTTCATATGTAAGGGACTTACTGTACAGAAAATGGTGGCACAGAGGCTTAGTGATTAGCTCTGAAACTGTGCACCTCCAGGGTTAGTTAGATTTTTGTTTGTGTGTGTGTTTGGAGTTTGCATGTTCTCCCTAAGCTTGCTGGGTTTCCTCTGGGTTCTCTAGTTTTCCTCGTACAAGGAAAATTGCCTGTAGTGTGTAAACGTATACAGTATGTGTGTGTGTGTGTGTAAGTAATTCAAGATGTACCCCACATTGTGCCCTGAGCTCCCTGGGACGGCCCTAGTGACCCCCTATAGATAACAGATGGACGTCACAGTAAAGCACTGAGAGCGCAGCAGGACGGCTGAAGTGTCGCTTCGCCAAAACCATCATAACATTGAGAGGCGATGAGTGGGTCACATGACCCAGCACTGGTTTCTGTTTGAGTAAGCAACTCCAAAAAAGTCATCAGTTTAATTTATAAAGTTAAAAGTCATCATGGCAGTATTACACAGATGAGGTGTGTGACTTTCCCTCCAGAGCGAGGCCGGGAAACCTCCTGAGACTTATTATACGCAACTCAAATTCTGGATCAAGTCTTAAACTCGTGATCAGTTTAAAGTAGAAGCAAAACCTTTTGGAGCTCCTCAGCTTTAATGAATGAAAATGTAAATGTTTTGGACTGATGAAACGGGGTGAGTGTTATCCGTGTGAGTTCTGCTCCAGCTCGCTGCTGATTTTAATCACATTTACGCCTGCTTCATCTCAGACACACGAACTGCGGTCCCTGATAACAAACTCCCCATTTTCACTGCAGTCGGACTTTTTACAAGCTGATAAGAGACAGGAAGTTGTTATCATGTTATAGATATTGGACGAGGAAGAGGAGACCAGGGGTGCTTTCTGAATGGCTTGAAGTTCCCTGAGAAGTACACTAAGTGAGGATCTATCCACTGACACAAACTAGTAATTCGCTCTGGATAAGAGAATCTGCCCCATGCCTAAATCTAAATATACTGTATTTTATAATGGTATCAGTTTTTGTTTCAATGAATATTTAACATTTAATTTCCGTAGTGTGAAATTTCCACAGCAGCGGCGACACCTCCACAGGGGAGGAAGTGAGGTCTGTGCTGGCGGCGTCTCAGGGTGTTCTGAATAGTGGAATGGTGTTGAGGAAAGTTCCCTTACCTGACATTCCCTCCACACGGAGAAGGGAGTAGGGAGCACACTTTAAAGTACACTGTGGAATGTAACGCAGGCCATATTCACTACTCATAGGTCCCTATTCACTACTTCATATTCACTATTCCCTATTCTCTAATCCTTTCATCTGTTTCTTAATCGCTGCAGGTAGAAAATCATTGATGGTGCACTCAGATGAACCCAGAAGTGGGATTTCAGAACTCATCGTCTGACCTGATGTTCACTTTACAAACTGGTAAAACACTCGGGGACCTCGATGAAAAGGTGTGTTTTGTTATAGGTGTGTCTTCACATCCTCAGACAGGAGCGTACGCTCCACAGTTCAGGCACAGCGCATTCAAAGTGTAGTTAGAACACCAGGTTACCGATGTTAATTTACACGTGTGTATGGAGACGTTGCTACACACTCATAGTGTCTGCTGATTCATCTAAAGTAAACACTACTATAAACTTATTAAAAGTTAAATGAAGCATTGTCGCCTCAAGCTGCAGTGCTGATTCTGAGTGTTGTACGTCTTATACCTCAGACTTCAGTCATGTTCCCAGGAAATGAAATACTTCACAATGAGCAGATCCACTTTATAAGAAAACATCAGAAAAGGTATATTCTGAGTAAACGCTTTGAGCATGTGCACACACATCTGTAAACGGTTCATTTCAGATTAAACGTATTCAGACTGGAGGAACACGGTGTGTGTAAACACAGCTTCTGATTACAGATACATACAGAGATGTTCATCCACTAGGAGGATCGCGCTCGCTATTAAACAGCACGAGGACACCAGTGAGCCGACAGCTGCCGTGTGGACAAGATTATTGGAAGAACCTGTTTGCTAGTTAATGAATTAGTTAGATGTTCATTCTTTAATCCTGGTTTTTAATGATCACATTAATTAGCCGGCACTTCTTAGTGTGAGGTCTGTCGTGTAAGACATGAAGGGAGCAGGTTGGATTGAAAAGAAATACAATAGGGTAAATATTTGTAAACAGTTATATTAAATATTAACATTAGTCTTTTAGATTTATAGTTTAGTTTATAATTTGTAATTAGACTTGTCTGGGTCATCCTGCATAATCCTCCAGAGCATTACAGCTATTACAATAATATCATTAATAATAATGTAGTGTTGATGTAGCTGTATTTATGTGTGTGTGTGTGTGTGTGTGGAGTTACTTCTCACACAGTTGAACAATAGAGCCGTCCCTCGCTCCTGCAGCTGTACTGTGAACCTCCTGGAAGGAAAGAATTCATCACAGAACTGAAAGCGCATCAGTCTTTTCCATTAGCGCCCGAGCGAAGGTCACCGCACATTCACTGAGACGCCACGGCGCTTCATTTGCATTTACTGCCGACTGGCGTACGGTCCGAGCGTCAGTTCCACGGTAATGAGTCACGGCTAAGCGAGGCTAAACGAGACGCCCGGTTTATGACAGCTGGACGTCTCCTCATTCACTTTGCATGTCTTTGTGTCGGAGCTGTTTGCTTCACAAACACAGAGACAGTGCGGCTTAATGAGCGGCTCGGAGTCACGCAGATATCACACTGAGCTCACGTCATGGAGTGTTCACTGTACACTCCACATAAACACCATCACAGAGGGCGGGGTGGGGTGGGGGGGGTGAGTCTGACATCTCACACAGGTTTATTCCACTGATTTATTGTGACAGACCGATCAGGAGGTCTAAAGCGAGCTGCTCGGAGTCGCGTCCTTTTCTTTACAAAACACAAAAAGATCTCGGTGAAAAGTGGAAGTGCCCTTGTTGACGTGTTAAAGGATGTGCTCACTTCCTCTTGTGAAATGAGAGGATTTATTTGGCCGGCACACGGTTCCAGCTCTGTTTACACACAGCACACGAAAAAATCTGCAAAAATTCCATTTTAATACGATCGGTTACTCGATAAAATCTAAATATAAATCTGTGCACCGAGCCTGGTGATTTAGAGTAAAGAACATGTGACACTAATTCTAATTAAATTGTTGTAAATATAGATTTTTTTTGCCTAATAAAAAAAGAAAAGAAATTGTACATACATTATAAATGAAAATAAATTATTATAATTAATGACATTTCATTTGAGATCAATAAAGTATCTATCTATATACCATATCTCATATTGTTATTGTTATTATTGTACATGTTATACAGTATTATCTGTACATCATGCACATTGCACATTTTTTTCAAACAGTCCTATACAAATAAACTTGTTGTTTTAAAAGTGTGAATATGTGGTGTTCTTCAGAACACCGCTAAGCTGTGAGTATTTTCACTATAAACACTAACAGAGGTGAGTCCTGTGATCAGAGGCGGAGTCACATGTCGCTATAGCGATACAGAACTGTCATATATGTTTGTTTATATCTTTATGTCAGAATCTCATACAGAAAGTGTTTTTTTTTCAAGTGTTTATTTAATAAAAACCCAAACTAACTAACTAACAAAAGTGAGTGTGAGAGTCAAACAGGAAGTGACACAAGAACAGCGTGAACCGAACACACAAACATCAGGAAGTTAAATAACCCAAATGAATCGAGGTGAACCTGGAAACAGGTGCGCTTACTAAGGACTAACCAGGCTGTAGTGGAGGCTGCTGGGAAACGCAGTCCAGAGTCGTGGTGTATTCTGGGAAACACCAGTTCATCTCTGTAACTGGAGGCGACAATGTACATGTGAATGGGTGAAACTGGTTAAACTGGACGTGGAGCGGAGATAAGGAACTGATATCAGCTGAACGGATCAGATCTCCAAGAGAAATGAAGAATTTAATCAGATCCAGCAACAGAGAGGAGAGTTTAGAGTTGGACTCGGTCTCTAGTTTGTTTGCGTGTTTTGTTTAATTCCTGTCCATGGTTTGGTTAAGTTGTGCAAAAACAAACTAGAAGGTCAATATCGTGGCCACTCTGGTGCGCCGTCGTTTCCTGAGATAAACCCGTTAGAGAGAACTGCAGTGTTGTGTGACTCATGCTTTCATCTCTCTCATTTTTCAGATTTTTTTTAAAATCACTTGTTTACAAAAAATAATTGTGCTGAGTGAGTCAGAGGCGAAGACGAAAAAAGGACGAAACGTCGAGCGGACCTGAACTGGATTATAAATAGTCCCCGTGTACAAGTGTGTAAGTGCCTTTCTGTTACAGGAGGTTACGGATACGAGCATCAGCTTCAGTGACATCATTAGAGTTCATTAGAGCTGTAATACAACGTGTGTTTAGATGATGTCATTCACTCTTCACTTCCTGCTGGAGACTCGAGTGCAAAACCGAAGACTATTCAGAGAGGACAGGAAATCAGTTTAAAGCTCAGGAGGGTTAAATACAGCAGGTTGTGGTGACGTGGACGTCAGATGAAGCTCCGGGTCTCAGAGTTACTGTAAGAAACCGCAGCTGCGCGGCGTGACTGACACTTACCTTACACTCTTACCTTACACTCCAGTGATGATGCTCAAAGTTAAACTTGTAAAGAGGTGTCGTCGTCGTCCCGTCCCCCCCCTCCTCCCCTCCCCACACACACACGTCAGGTCCTTGGTCCAGGGCACTCACCCCCCGTCCATGAGAATCTCCTGGTCTTTTCCTTCTCTGTCCAGATCCCATTTCTAGCTGCCCCAAACAGGAAGTTCCCCGAGGAAGCAGGTGTCGCTCTATTGTTCCTGCTTCACAATCAGGCCGCGCACCGTACACACTGTCTGACCGCACACCTCACTACTGTTACAGTACACACACACACACACACACACTCTCCTGTACCTGAGTTAGCTACTTTGATAAACGTCCTGATTACATTCTTTACAATGAGCTTTTCTTCACCTGCCCCAGCTGTGATACGGCGCCCCCTGGAGCAGACCGCGGTACAGCCCTAGCGTTAGCGATAGCGCCTTCTGATCCCCGTGATCACACCATGAGGACACACTCACACTGATCGACATGGAACCGGGAGCAAGTCTTTAACTCCGGAATTAATTCATTTAAACACACACACACACACACACACACACACACACTGTTCAAGCTCTGTCATCCTCCACCTCGCTGTTCTATATGGGACATCTTCACAGAAACGATCAGCCGTGTGTTTATGTCTCTCAGAGAAGCGTCTCGTGACACCGAGCGTCACCCGGTTCTGTTCCCTCATCACTTCTCTGTTCCCCTGTTCACCCGGAGAGGAAAAAACACCCAAAGACTGAGATCAAGACCCGCGTGTGTGTGTGTGTGTGTGTGTGTGTGTGTGTGTGTATTTATATAAATACTAAAGAAGATGTTTGCTTCACAAGTCCTTCATCAGCTGTGTGTGTGTGTGTGTGTGTGTGTGTGTGAAGAGCTGCTAAAGCTGCAGGATGTTAAAGTGCAGAAAGAGAAAAAGTGCTGCTGTTGAACAACAGGAAGTGTAAAGCCATAAACATGCGTTTTATAAAAACAATCTTGTATTTTTTATCTTTATACATAACATGTTGTGTGTGTGTGTATGTGTGAGTGAGTGTGTGAGTGTGTGTGTGTGTGTGCACGTGCGTGTGTATGGAAGTCATTTCTGATCAAATAAAGTCACACTTGTGGTTGTCTGTGGCTTTAACCCAAGTAGACTAAAAAAAAGCAGACCAAAGAGCACCAGCTTCTAATACACACTTATAAAGCACTGTGTGTGTGTGTGTGTGTGTGTGTGTGTGTGTGTGTGTGTTAGTAGGTTGTATGTAATCAGTGTATTTGATGAGATCAAATGCAGGTCTTAGTTACACTTTGACTAAAACATGAAACTCAGCGGTGTTACCGTTATAGTCTCAGGTTTGGAGATGACACACACACACACACACACACACACACACACACACACGAGTGGTGTTTCTATACATGATGATTTATCTATCAGTGTCTGAACACATTTAATACACGAGTCATTTCTCAGTAATCACAGTCGTGCATTTCGCTTGTGCAGCACTTTCCATTAGTGCACACACACACACACACACACACACACACACACACACAGTATGTAATGTACACTGTGTATATAAACTGAAATCTGTATATTCTGATGTGGCCCTGTGTATCTGATTCTCACCCTGACTGTAACCCCTCCTGCCCCGCCTCCTGCCCCGCCTCCTGCCCCGCCTTTTGCCCCAGCAGCACACAATAAGCGCGCGTCCTGCCGCTGCTGCTCGGAAATAATGGCCCCCGAACAATAGATTATGGAAAAGCGCTTCCTCTTTTTATCCTCATGAATGGGCCGCAGGTACGGTGAGGACGCGCAATATTTACAGACGCAGGTGAATACGAGCGCCAACTTCCTCTCTGGACAGGAAATGAGGAAGCCGGGCTGTTTCCTGTTGGCCTCCATTGATTGCAGTGGGAACTCCTCTGGAGGTGATTTGTTGCGTTATGAAGTCGGATATTTGGCATAATCAGCAAGGTCAGGCACATTAAACTGTTCAGGTCACACACACACACACACACACACACACAGCTCAGCCCCTGCTCTGTGGGACACTTTGGCACGCAGAGGGTTCTTTTGACCTCGTCTGTGTATTGTTCTGTCTAAAACCAGGCTCAAGTTCTCAGGTGTGTGTTAACTGTGTGCTGGTGTGTGTGTGTGTGTGTGTACCAATGTGTGTAACTGTATGTGTTAGAGTGTGTGTGTGTTTGTGTGTAGCACTGTGTTTTATTGTGTGTTGGTGTGTGTCATTATGTGTGTGTGTGTGAATATGTGTGTGTGTGTCAGTGTGTGTTAAACAACCTGAGAAGAACTTTGTAAAACACAACACGTATAAGAACTGTGAGGAGAGCTGGAGTTATACAACACACACACACACACACACACACACACAGCTGATAAACAGAGATTCCACTGCGTCAAGTTTAAAAGGGTTATACATATCTCTGTGTGTGTGTGTGTGTGTGTGTGTGTGTGTTTGTTACTGGTGATAAAGAAGATGAAAATGATCCGGCTGATAAGCAAAACCACACAAACAGGAAGATGTGCGAAGGGTAACATCAATACCTACATGAAGTGCAAATGTGTGTGTGTGTGTGTGAGAGAGAGTGAGAGTATGGAGTGTAATTTTGTGTTACGGGATAAAATATTTGCTTTTGGCCTCATTAACTAACACACACACACACACACACATGAGGGAATAAATAAAAGAAAAACTTCCCTCATGGTTCAGCATCAGTAAATGTCAGAATGAGTCACAGGGGGAAAAAGCAGAAGTTTTGCCCTGTGTGTGTGTGTGTGTGTGTGTGTGGTCGAGAGAGGGAGAGGGAACTTCAGTCATATCCCCCGTTAGCTGTAGTGTTCATCCCTGCCCGCGCGGCTCAGCCGTAGTGCTGGAACACACACCCGGTCGGTACATGGCACAGCGCCGTGCGGTGATGGAGTCAGGAAACTGATCACACCTTTTTTTTCGCTTCCTGTCAGTGAAATTCAGAGAACTGCTGCAGCTGAGGTGACAAATGTGCACCACAAATACACACCACCACCACCACCACCAGACTGACAAGCCTTTTACTTTTACATCTAGTATGGAACACACGCTAAGCTATATTAGCGTTCTGAGATCAGAGTACATTGCTAAACTCACACGCGCGCGCGTACTTCATGGACGGCCTCATCTCGCCGCTCGCCTTCGGTGCGGCCGCCACCGTGAACACGCCGCGACCACCGAATTCCCTCTCTCTCTCTCTCTCTCTCTTCAGAAACACATAGAACTGACAAAATACGAGTTCGCTCTCACACACACTTGCGTAATCTGATTACGTCAAGCATGTAGGAGTCAGATAATAATCAGATTTCTATTCCTGTCAGGACTAATCTCACACAATCTGTCATTTTAACTTTAATGTTTGCTCATTGAAATAAACTATGCCTGCGGGGGGGGGGGGTGTAGGGCACCATGTGACGCCACACAGTACCCCAGATGCTCCTCACTGCTTAACCTCAGCAACATATTAAAATATAGCCTTGTTCAAGCATGTTTTATCCGATTGATATAAATGACTCTGCCAAATATTCTCCAGGTGGGGGATGGGG
>JAQMYI010000037.1:37337941-37349732 GCA_030014275.1 Clariallabes melas | reverse complement strand
ACACACACACCCACACACACACACACACACACACACACACACACACACACACCTTAAAATGGAATGTGTTGCAATACGATAATACCTCTCGTCTCCTCTCATGTTATGAACACACTGTCTTTTTCTCAAATCTTTGGTATTTATATCAGACTATAGTTTAGTCTGGTGTTTATTTCTGTATCAGGCTTCATTTTGGTCCAGTGTTGAATTATTTATTAGACTTCAGATTGGTCTGGTGTTTTTTGTCAGGCATCAGATTTCCGTTTGGTCCGGTGTTTAATCAAGTATCAGACTTTAGTCTGGTCTGGTGTTTATTCAGGTATCAGACTTTAGTTGCTGGTGACTCTAAATGAAGTTTTGGTCCTGCTTCCCTGGGAAGGTCTTCATGAGAGACAGTTGCATCATGGTGCTTGATGGGGTTTACAAACGCACTTGACTCAATACTGTTCTCGCAGGAACTGTTCCAGAACAGCTGTTGTTGTTAATTAATTACCTAATGCCATGTGTATTATTCCATAGGTTTGGTCTAGACCTTAGAATATAAAACACTAACCCGAAAACACTGAATTAAAAGGGGTGCCCAAACTTTTGACTGGTGCCGTGTATGTTTAAATAATGTGTTACATCAGTGTTGTGCAAGTTCACACTTCGCAGCAGCAAGCTCACACACACTAACATGAATTAGTTCATTCTTATACTTTACAATTTTGAACTAAGTTCACATTCCAAAACAGTGAATTAGTTCATATTCCTTTCTTCCACTTTTATTGTTTTAAACAATCTGCTCCGAGCCGTAGAGAGTATTTTTCCTCTACCCATCCGTCCCCATCCCATCTGCACAGCCATTATTGTGGGGAAAAAGGGTTTGCTGGAAGCGGCGTTGTTTACGGCGCACCGTGCACAATTGTGTTTTCAATTTGGTCTAAAGTGATGAGTAACTTAGTTCTTTTCCTCACAGAATATTATCAGTATTAGAATCGGAAGAAACGAAGCCTTTGCTGCTCAGGTTCACCTCCTGGTATGTTCTGTTCACTTCACACTCTTCTGGTGCATACACACACAACACACGGTTTCATATTAATATCCAGTCGTGGTGAGAATGAAAACTGCCACAACCTAAAGACTAACCTTATTAGTAGCTTGATGCTAAAGTTTGTGAGACTTTCAAAATGTTCTTAAATTCGGTGGGAAAAGAAGGCACTCAAAATCTCCATGAAGACTTTTTTAAATCTGTTCTCAAAGAATTGTTTTGAATGCGGTTATGGATGACACAGATCTGACGACTCTGGACCTGCTGCTCCGCTCTCAGTTACCTGACTGAAGGGAAATCGCTCCTGATGCCCAGAAATTTGCGCATTTTATTTGACTCAGGCTCCAAAACCTTTCACAACTCTTTGGAGTTCAGGAGTTTAACTTTTTCTGCTGCACATGAAGAAGAATTTGTGTTTGTGATATTTAATTTAGATCTACAGGATTTTTAAGGAAGGATATTAAACCTCAGCCGGTGGGGGAGGGAGGTGGGTGGGGGTGTTCCGGTGTGTGTGTGTGTGTGTGGGGGGGGGGGGGTGTAGTTGTAGGCGTGATGTCCTAAAGCATCTTTAGTACAAAACATCCATGTGTATTCACCCACTGTATTGATTATACGTGTGTAGCAGTGCGCTGTATTTCCGGTCCGGTCTCTGTAGAGTTAACGCTAACGCTAACCGTGGCGGTTACTGGAGCGCCACTGTTCCTCCTTCCTCTAAGTGATGATGAAGATGTGCCACAGCGAAGGCCAGAGTTTCTTACTGGTGAACATCTCTCCACATTCCAGCTCTTCATCTCCAGTGAGGTTGAAACACCAAGCTGCGTTTGGGACGAGGCCGTCTGTCTCTGCGTCTCTCCCCCGAGTGCTGCTTTCATTTTTGAGGTTTCGGTTTTGTAACACTGATTGGATCCATAATGTGAGCCAGATTCCTTTTACAAGCCCACAGACCGTGACCTCGGCTTTGAAACCAAGAGCTGGAGAGAGAGAGAGCGAGGGAATGAGTCGCTGTTCACACAGGAGGAGGAGAACTGCACATCTCTCTTCTCTTCTCTTCTCTTCTCTTCTCTTCTCTTCTCTTGCTTATTTCTCTCTTCCTCATTCTTCTTTTCTCTGTTTGCATCTCATTTCTCTTGTTTTCATTTATCTTTCCCATTCTTTACTTTCCTCCTTCTCTTTTCTTCTCTCTGTGTGTTGGAGAAAGGTGTGGCCTCACTGCTGTAATTCTAAGCTCCAAAAACAGAGATCCATAGAGTGATGGAGAGTTTAAACATGGAGATGGTCAGTGGAGACCGGATAAATATTCCTCGACAACCCAGTAATTGATTTACTGACTGTTTATCTCCTCTACTACTTTTTCCTCAGTCCAGACTAATCCCAGTGTCAAAGTTCACAGCTACAGATCTGCTTTATCAGACACCTGCTGCAGATAAGCCGAGATAAAGACACTTCAAAGCAGAAGAGTTGGCAGGAAGAGGGGAAAACACTACACACACCAGCGCGCATCGCCATGACGGAGTATTTCCTTTCGCTCAGTCATGTGTAGAAACGTTGGTGTTCTGATCAGTGTGAGCGGATGAGAGCCCAGCGCTCCGAGTCACTTCATGTTTCATGGACAGACTGCAGCTTTCAGGTCCACTAGGAGAGATTGCCCGAGGCATCAGGACACATCATTAATTCCACCATTTCACAAGTTTGACTTGTTTAAAGCTTTGCCCTTCGTTATTACACCACAACTTACAAATGTTTAATACATCACGGCAGATCTCCACGCTCCTAATCACATCACATCTGCTGGTTTATTTGTCCTGAGTGAGCTGAATAAAGCCAAGTGTAATTTCCAATCTGCTTCTCTCCTCCGCTTTAAGCCAAACGCCAGCGCTATTACTCTCCTCGCTCTCTCCCTCTCTCTCCCTCTCTCGCGCTCTCGTCTCCTCCAGGAGATTTTTTTTGTTGTTATCGAAGCCTCTGGCTCTCACCCATCACCCTGGAAATGAGACACCAGAGCTCTTCTGGAAACAGAGGGCCGTTGGCGAGGATAAATAAACGATCAGAGTGTGAAGGATGCTGCTTATCACCGCTCTCCGCTACAGTTTATATGAAAACAAAGAGCTAGGAATGTTTTTTTTTTTTAAACAAAGCTACTGTTGAGAGAAGCTCACCTGAAGCCAAGGTTCCGAGTGCACCTGAAAGAAGTGTTAAACACTGATGAGACAGGACTGAGGGTGGAGGTCCGGAGCACCTGCGGTGAGGAGTCATCAGATTTCTGGTGTAAATGTGTAATCAGAGAGCAGATGATGTTTGCCTCGGGCTGAACGATGGACGAGAGAACAGTTATATACAACTGCACTAGATCGATTCCAGTCTCAACACACTTCACTTAAAACATGTGCTGATTGTTGTGTTTATTAGAAATGTTAATGAAAGCGCGTTACACTCCAGCCCTTTCGCTCAGGTTTAAGATTTGAGGTTAGTAACACATTTTCACACACCGCTCGCCTCGCTCTGGGCATCAGAGTCCGTGTGTACAAATGTCACGCATCGTGTTTGGTTTTTTTTCCCCCATTTTTGTTTGTATTTTACTCACGCAACCAAGTCTGTAATAACGTTTTAATTCAGTCTGAAACAAGACTCCTGGTTTGTCTTTTTCTTTCAGAGGACACTCTGTTTACTTATTCTATAAGTATTTTCCCACCTGCATCTGTGTGTGTGTGTGTGTGTGTGTGTGGGAGTGTGGGAGTGTGTAGCACAGGCTCTGTGTTATCACAGAAAGTTAAGTAGTGATGTTTTAAGTGACTAATGCAGATGACCTGAGAAGGTTTTCCTCTTTAATAAACCCCGTATTCTCATAACCCTTTCCCCCCAAAACACGTCACTGTTTTATTAATCATAAACCAACAAGCGCACCAGCGGTAATCACCGGGTCTTCAGAAGCCACATGTGCATTCGAGTCCAAAAGTCTCAGTGCACGTTTTATCCCTCAGGTAGCAAACGCAAGCATTTTTTTCTCCAACTGAAAACGGGACGTGTATTTAATGTCTGAAATACAGAGTGAGCATGAAGTCTGTTTCTTATAATGGAATTTTTTATGATAAATAGAAACGATCGATTTTTAAAAACAGAATTTACCCTAAATCACATGTTTGTACCTAGCACAGGTTTTGTGTAAAATGTAATATATGAGATCAGGAGGAGACTTTATGTTCACGCTGTATGTGGCATCATAATGAACAGGTTGTTTAGACTCATATCTGTACACTGCAACTGAAAAAAAAAAGACTATTGCCGAAACATTTTATAAAATTAGTTTTAAACGTGAGACTGATATGTCCTAGATTCATTACATGTAAAATGGAATATTTCAAGCCTTTTTTAAGGCTCGATGATTTCAACTTACAGCTCATGAAAATAAGAAAAACAGTATTTCACAATATTAGGATAATTCCAACTGATATAAGATCAACCAAAAACAATTTACAAAACAGAAAGTTGTGTTAATTTATGCACTCAGTACTTGTTCAGGGCTTCTTTAGCCAAAATGACTGCATCAGTGCAGCATGGCATGGAGATGTTCAGTGTGTGGCCCTGCTGAGGCGTTACTGAGGACCAGGTTGCTTTGATATCAGCCGTGTTTCTCATCTTCCAAGTCAAGTCAAGTCGGCTTTTATTGCCTTTCCAACCATATACAGTTCAGTACACAGTGAAACGAAACAACGTTTGCACGTGCACAAAATATTATGAAAATTCCTTTTGATATTATCTCAGAGATTCTCTACGGTGTTCAGGTCAGTCAAGCACAGGAATATCACGGTCAGTAAGACAGTTAGTGTTAGTTTTGACGCTGTGGGTAAGTTCTAAGTCCTGGTTGAAAAGGAAATCAGCATCTCCATAAAGCTTGTCTGCAGACGGAAACACGAAGTGCTCTGAAATCACCTGGTAGACGACAGCTTAATAAAACACGGTGGACCAACACCAGCAGATGACATGATGCTCCAAATCATCACGGACTCTGGAAACTTCAAGCAGCTTCACTCTTCCTCCAGACTCTCCGGGATCTTGATGTACAAATGAAATACAAAGATTTATTTTTCATCTGAAAAGAGGACTCAGGACCACTGAGCAACAGTCCAGTGCTTTTTGTCCTTAGCCCAGGAAAAGACGCTTGCGACGTTGTCTCTGGTTCAGGAGTGGCTTGATACCTGATACTAGGAATTCAGCAGTTGTAGCCCATTCGCAAAGACGTCTGTGTGTGGAGGCTCTTGATACACTGACTGCAGCCTCACTCCACTACTTTTAAAGCTCTCCCAAGGTCTTGAATCTACTTTGCTTGACAGTGAGTGGTCATCGCTGGTACTTCTGCACCTTTTCCTACCACATGTTCCCCTTCACGGCAAGTTTCCATGAATATTCTTTGATACAGCGCTCTGTGAACCGCCAGCTCTTTCAGCCATGACTTTCAGTGGCCTACGCTCCTTGTGGAGGATGTGGATGATTATCTTCTGGGCAGCTGTCAGGTCAGCAGTCTTCCCCATGTGTGTACTGAACTAGACTGAGAGATTGACTTGTGATTACTGCAGTAATGTAGGTGTGTTTAAAACATGACCCGTCTCGGTGTTCTCGGTAGTGTGTTGGGTTTACAGCCCAGATGAGAGGCTTCACCAGCTCAGTGAGGCCGTCATGAAAAGCACAAAGCATGAAGTCAACTCTGTGATCCTTTTTAACTTTAGTGATCCTTTTCACTATAGATACTCGGTGGAGAACATGACGTAGAGATGATTTGAGAGAAAGTTTGAGGCTCGTCTCAGAATGTCGATGTTCAGTTACAGATACAGTACGTTGCGTGTGAACAGTTTCCATGAGGCTCGATCGGGAAGCTGTGAAAACAGATGGATCTGTTGCACACACACACAGCTGTTTGATGTAAACTAGAGTCCATAGAGGTGTATGCTTCGTCCTGAACTTCTCCCTGTGAGAGATGTAGTCCACTATCGAGAGAGAGAGAGAGAGAGAGAGAGAGATTCACACTGGCTGTGACTTGAGATGAACCAGATCCAGTAATTTAATGATCAGATACCAGTCACGTCATTGTGTCCGGTGTTTATAGGCTTTGAAGGCTGTAATGTTCTTAACTCTAACGCTGCTCTGCTAGCGGAGGTTCTGGTGTCAGTCAGACAGGAGAGAGAGAGAGAGAGAGAAGAGAGACGGACCGGTGTGGACTGAGTGAACGTGTTCCTGCTGAACGTTCAGGTCCTGTATGAGACTCGGGGTGTTTATGTTTTAGGCTTTACAGTGTGTGTGTGTGTGTGTGTGTGTGTGTGTGTAATAGTGCAGCGCTACTCACTCTATCCTGATCCATGTCCTGTCAGGAGACCTCAGTCTCTTTAATCTCTCAGTGCCTTTTCAACTAACTCATCTGACGGCTGTAATATTTATACACAACTCCCTTTACTTCCTGCTTCGTCTTCGAGGACACGTGATTAGCTCGCTAATGATATTTTTATTAAAAATAAAAAGCCTCTGTCTGTTTTCCAGTCCAAAACTAACGTTCTCTCTCTCCCTCTCTCTCTCTCTCGCTCTCTCTCTCTCGCTGTCAGTCTCTCCCTATCACTCTCTCAATCTGTCTCTCTTTCTGTCTTTTGCTTTCCCCGTCTCTCTCAATCCAAAACTAACATTATTTCTCTCTCTCTCTCTCTCTCTCTCTCTCTCTATCTCTCTCTCTCTCTCTCTTTTTTTAAATGGTAAATTGTGTGACTTGATTTCCATTTATTTCTAAATGATCTCTTCCTTCATGCGCTTCACACCTCCAGCTCCAGTTAGTCTCCATCATGTCTCTGTCTCTGCTGTTTGTCCACTCTGTCCTCACGGTTAATCCCCCGCTCATGTTTTCCCGCGTGATGATTTGTGGGGCAGATCTGATTAATAAAAACTGTTTGTGCTGTGCTGCCCAGAGTTTAACCTTCCCCTGAAGGACACCTTTTTCTCGCGCTCTACGGGTGGCCATGAGGGACATTAAACTCTCATTATCTCGCTCCAGGGGCGTAATTACTTTCTAACGAGGTTAAAATAGACAGTGGGCTTTTCAAAATCCAGTCCCGCTCCAATTGAGTCTGAGTAATGACTCTGTGTTGACTCGGATCAGGAAGAGGATTTGTGAAATCCTTCGTTTAGGAAAAAAAAGAAATCCTATGAAAAGTGTGACAACAGTTACGGAGTGCAGAGCGAGCGGCTGTGACACAACACACACACGTCACGCCATTAAGTGTGTTAATTAGCAGCAATTAAACGACGTTTGTATGTGACGTTAAGCGTTTCTCATCTTCACGCATGTGCGGAGTGTGTGTGTGTGTGTGTGTGTGTGTGTGTGTGTGTGTGTTTAGGACACAGCAGAGAACACAGTGTGTGCTTTTAACTGAAATGTTGAAATTGTGTGTTGGTGCCAAAGCAGAAACTGTGGAGAGCTTTGTTCAGATCAGATCGCTTAGTCAGGGTCGCGAGGGTGACGTTTCCTTTCTTCTGTTACCCAAAATAACAACATTGTAGTAACTTATTTACAGGAAGAAAGACTGTGTGTGTGTGTGTGTGTGTGTGTGTGTGTGTGAGAGAGAGAGAACCTGAGCACACACTAATTGTCAGATAATTGTAGTTGTGTATTATTGAGTATATGGTTAGTGTAATGACGAGTGTGTGTGTGTAATTCAGGGTTCGAGGTCTGGGTGGGTGGGGTGGGGGGTAAAAGGGCATTCCTGTAGGGTGGTTGTGGTGTTTGTGGTCGTGGCAGACACTCAGCAGCAGAACCTAAACCCCAGCGCTGTCCGGGTCAAACACTCCCACCGCTCGGCTATCTCCAACCTCCACTCGCTCTACAAGTGTCCAACTTTCACTGCTGTTATTTTTGGAACAAAAACACACACACACACACACAAAAAAAAAAGTCATTGCGAGCGTGCTGGCCGATGCCGTGTTCCACGTCTCCCAGAATGCATCTGTGCTGAGTAATCTTGTGCAATAACAAAACAAAAATAGATAGTGGTGGTATTTGAGGAGTTTGGAAAGACAGCAGTAAAGTTCAGGGGCAGATCAGTTCACACATCAGACCGAGCCCTGTGTCACACACACACACACACACACACACACACACACACACACACACACACACACACACACACACACGTCTTCACTAGCCTTCCTGTTTGTTATGTCATCTATTTATTTTATTAACAGACGGATGCTCACCTTAAATCTCACCTGTTTGTAGAATGGTTGGTTCTGTGACAGACAGAGGTAATGGTACCGAATAAATACCTGAGGACGGGTACAGTGTATTTTAATAGCTCATGCTGCATGTGCGTGTGTGTGTGTGTGTGTGTGTGTGTAAAGTTCTGCTTTTGTTTGGAATTTAAAAACAGTCGTGAAATATTTGTTGGTGTCATCCAGACAAAATGTATGAGGGCTGCGTAAACAAAAACTCATAAAGGTGTCAGATTTATGGCTGCTCTGGGCACTTCCTGTCTGCTCCAGGGCACTTCCTGTCTGCTCCAGGGCACTTCCTGTCTGCTCCTTCTTTATACTCATGAGAGACAATGTTCATCACTGTTAGATGTGGAGATGCAGAGACATTTAATGGCTTATAGAATGGGGGAGAGAGAAATTAGGAGAGAGAAAGAGACAGGTGGAGAAACAGAAAGAGAGAGAGAGAGACAGGTAGAGAAAGAGAAAGAGAGAGAGAGACAGGTAGAGAAACAAAGAGAGAGAGAGAGACAGGTAGAGAAACAGAAAGAGAGAGAGAGAGACAGGTAGAGAAAGAGAGAGAGAGACAGGTAGAGAAAGAGAGAGAGAGAGAGAGAGAGACAGGTAGAAAAACAGAAAGAGAGAGAGAGAGAGAGAGACAGGTAGAGAAACAGAAAGAGAGAGAGAGACAGGTAGAGAAACAGAAAGAGAGAGAGAGAGAGAGAGAGAGAGAGAGACAGGTAGAGAAACAGAAAGAGAGAGAGAGAGACAGGTAGAGAAACAGAAAGAGAGAGAGAGACAGGTAGAGAAACAAAGAGAGAGAGAGAGAGAGAGAGAGACAGGTAGAGAAACAGAAAGAGAGAGCGAGAGAGAGAGAGAGAAAGAGACAGGTAGAGAAACAGAAAGAGAGAGAAAGATACAGGTAGAGAAACAGAAAGAGAGAGAGAGAGATTAATAATTTATGAGATGTTTGTTCCTGTGCACGGTACAAATCCTTCATGCCTCAGTGAGTGCACTGAGATGTTACAGTTAACTTAACTTTAGTCCCGCACAGGCTAGTAACGAGTCCGTTAGCCTCTAGACCACACTAACTGAGATTAGCCTAGCCTCCCTAGCGTACAGAGGAGTTAATACTCACATCACTCACTTGTATTTAATATCAGTTGGTCCACTCTTAGCGTGGAGGTAAATAAGAAGCTGTGCCACACGGGGCCCCTGTCACCTCAGCCTGCTAGCGATACGCGCCCGGTCCTGATACACACCCCGTCCTCTTCCACACTCTCATTTCCCTCAGGTCAATTTTCCGCTCTGTAAATTTAATAGGAAAGTCACCAGCCCTGAAGTGCTGCTCCACTGAAGTGGTGTGAAAGCTCGTTAAACTCCAGCGACGACAATAAATTCTCTATCGCCCTCACTGACACGCTAACGACGGCGGGGACCTCACACCATTACTCATCACTACAGAGAGAGACGCCGTGTACGCTAACAGGGCTAACTCTGGGGGTTTGAGTAATATTCCGTATGTCAGTGTAACGATTTGGGACGTAGCCGCGGCCTCAGGCTCGCGCTCGTGACTGGAAAAGCTTTGTTGTGGCTGCTAATTGCTTTGCTGGCTAGTTAACACCACATGCTACTTCGTCCTGCCATTTAGCACGCGAGCGTGCGGTTTTGGGCCGTAGCCCACGATTGTGCGCGATTGGCTGACGCTCTTTTGATGACATCATCTCGTGGCCGCTCGTCAGAATTATCCTCTGAACGGTAGCTGATGTAAACACACACACACACACACACACAGGATTTCACGTTTCCCTTCCACCACCGCTTTTTGGAAGTGTACCTGCAGGGACATTAGCAGCGGCGGGAGCGAGCGAGTTTTCCTCCTATCGTAACCGCGCCGTGCCAGTTTGGATTTCCCGTGACCCGACACGGTGCCCCAGCGCTCATTTCCCGAAAGACGTTTACGTGGAACTTCAGGGTCTGCGTGCGTTTCTCCAAATACCACAGCAGGTGACGGCTGAGACGTGAATCGAGCCAGAGAAGAACCACTGCCCAAGAAAACAACGCTGAGATACACACACACACACACACACACTGTCCACAACTAAAAAGAAAAGCGAGTGGAAACTGAGTCACCTTTTACCATCAGGCTTTAGTGTGGATTTCACTGTCACTCCCTTTACCCTTCCTGTTGAAGTGCGCACTACACAGCAGGGCTCAGATCCGGTTCCTAAAGCGCCCCGTGTCCACTCGCTCGGCCTCAGACCGGTCAGACCCGCTCCTCGTCACGCCGCATGAGATCCTGTACACTGACCTCAGGGCTGTGTGAGAGTGTGTGTGTGTGTGTTTCAGATTATACCATGTGATGAAAGAACATCACTATGTTCTGATCGTGTCATCAATTAGCGAGATCTGGAGATCAGCTCACACAATGAAAATAACACACAGACACACACACACACATACATACACACTCTTCACACAGATGACAGTGTTATAGCAACTCTGAGACCTCTCTCTGTCTCTCTCTCTCTCTCAGTAATGAACCCTAGCTAATCCTGGGCATCTGTAACACTCATATAAGACGTGCTGCTCAGAGTTTAAGGCTTTGAGCTTCTGAGCAGAAGGTTGTGAGTTCAAATCCCCACGCTGTTAAACTGCCATTCTTGGGTCCTTGAGCAAACCCTTTAATCCTCAGCTGCTCGGTTTCATCCTGAACAGCTTCCCGCTGAATGTTTCACTGACGGTTTGGTTTGTGTTTCATGTTGAACTGCTGGTTTTTAGTATTTTTGAACAGAACATGAGGATTAATTCCATCTTGCGTTTGAGGAAGCTTATTTAACATGTCGAAGATGTAGATTAAGATCTACTGGTGTTTTAAACAGACAGTATAAACAGTCGAGGCGAGGACTCACCCTAAACTCATCAGCTGCGGTGAATACACTCATCACGCTGTCAGACGGCTAACTCAGCAGCGCGCGGTACGGCCCGACCGACTTATTTGATGAGATAATATGTGTATATAAGGTTCGGGGGCGTACGCACAAAGCGGCTCCGCTCGGCTCAGACGTCTCCGTTTGCGGGTTCCTTCGTTCCAGACGTGCCGCATCTGATCGGCACGCCGGCCCGTTCGTTTTACACGCGGCTGTGATGTGGCGACGGAGCCGAGCTGAATGACGGCCGAGGTGCTTTCAGACGGGATTGAGCTATTGATCGGCTTTAGCCGTCTGTCATCACTTAAACGTGTTTACACCAGCCAAACGCACATTAAAGAAAAACACCAAGAGACGTGAGCGCTCACACACATTCCCCCGTTCTGTGTGACGTCTATAGACTGTACGCTACGAATCATGTAGCTAATGTGAAGCGACGCGCTAACGTTTTCTGTGTGACATCATCATCATCTGTATCAGAGCCGGATCACGCTAAGTACAGTGGAACCGCGGATCACGAGCATAATTCGTTACGGAAGTGGGCTCGTATTCCAAAACACTCGTAAACCAAATTTAATTTTCCCATAAGAAATAATGGAAACTTAAATTA
>JAQMYI010000037.1:37115416-37131057 GCA_030014275.1 Clariallabes melas | reverse complement strand
TGTGTGTGTGTGTGTGTGTGTGTGTGTGTGTGTGTGTGTGTGTGTGTGTGTGTGTGTGTGTGTGTGTGTAAAGGAAACAACAGCAGTAAATCAGAAACTTACTGTAAGATGCTGTAGCCTATAATCTTATTTACAGTAACAGGCAAAGGAAATTACACACACACACACCACTCTGTGTGTGCGCGCGTGTGTGGGTGTGGGTGAAGGGGCTGTGGGTGTGAGTGTAATTTGTTCTCCTTCTTTGTGACTCAAAAGCCTTTATGGGACGTGTTTTTGCAGCAGAAGAGATGAAGCATCTTCCACTACACGCGCTCATCCTGCTCTGTGTGTCGCTCCACTCAGGCTCCTGTTCAGGTGTGTGTGTGTGTGTGTGTGTGTGTGTGTGTGTGTGTGTGTGTGTGTGTGTGTGTTTAGTAGTATCTTGTCTCAGTGGGACTGATGTAGGATGATTTTGGAAGTATTTACAAGTCTAATGGAGTGGACTGTGTCGTCTTTTGATTTTCTTTAGTAGTGTTAAGGTCGATTGTTCTGGTTATTAAATTATAAATTATAACTGTTCAAACTAATTAGGACAGTCATTTAAAGTGATATATATAAATCCTACATTTCAATGTTATTTGCTAACTTGCTTTTTCAGCTTTTTTTCCTTTTTATTAGTGTAATAATTAATGAATAACTTATAAAATCAGTAATGCATTGTTTATTATTGCTTTATATCTCTATTAATATTTTAAAGCTGATGTTTTTTTTTTAGATTATTATTATACTTTATTATTATTTAGATTATTATTGTTAGGTGTCTATTTTTCTGTCTATGCTACAGTATGTTTACCTAAAGGGAAATTAAAACGATCTGTTGATGTTTATGTGTGTATGCAAGTTATGTATTTATATATAATATATAAGTGTTGTTGTGTGTAGAGGGCAAGAGCTGGTGTGAACACATGCTTGCGCACGTTGGGGGAAACGTCACCATCAAGTGCAGCATCACAAACCCAGATCAGGATGGAGTTCACCTGTACACACACCGAGAGGAGACGTAAGTGTGTTTATTACATCAGGAATTCTCTCTCTCACACAGGAGACCATTACATCATGTACATTTACTGTTATAATGTTTTCTATTATATTGTTCTATTATAATGTTTTATTATTATATTTACAATATAACATCCCTTACATTTCTACTGTTCTCTCTACACTTCTACAATCCTCTAAAACTTATACAGCAGGAGAAATGAGACAGTGTTGTACTATTACGGTCCTAAACAACTCCTCACTCCTGAGACGCCCTACAAAGACAGAGTGGAGATAAAAGGGGACTTTCGCGACTTCTCCGTGTCCATCAGTAACGTGAGCAAGCACGACATGGGATTTTACTGGTGCGAATTTAACAAACTTGATGAATATACCTACAGTAAGGAGACGTTTCTCTTTATCCAAACAGGTAAGCAGAAAAGATTGATTATCATTATAATACAGTATATACTGTATACTTAATTTTATGTAACAGTTTGATTCAGTTTAGCAATCAGACACGTAGCATTCCAAGAGTGCTGACATTTAATGTAAGAGTACTGGGACATTTTAAATCAAGTGACATTTGTTGACATTTCAACCACACAGCAGGTAAAGTACACACTGAAACATAACGAGAGTCCTCCAAGACCATGGTGCTGCATAAAACTACAGGGAGTTTACACTAATATATTATAGATTTTATAAATTATAATAAAACCCTGGACTACATAAAGTGAATGAGTACAAGTATATTCACACCGTGTGTATCTCTGTCAGTGTATCACTCTGACTGTCTTCCTTATTCTGCTTTGGCCGGTTCTTACTCACCATCAGATCTCCCTTTATTCAACAGCACATCTGGCTAACATCTGTAAACAGTGAAGGCTTTTTTTTTGTTTTAGTGAATTGGTCAACGATTTTGCCAAAAAAAAAAACAGGTTTGTACATTATATTTTATCAGCGGTTCGTGTGTGTGTCTTTTACAGAAATTATACACACATGTAAAGAGGGAAGGAAAGAAGAATGTGTTTGGAAGAAGTTTGCCTACATACTTGCCGGGATGTTCATTTTCACTTTGATCATTCTGGTGGCTGTACTGGTATACACACACACACACACACACACACACACACACACACACACACACACACACACACAGTCTCACATACTGTAATTGTTGCTTAAAAGAAAATTCTGAACATTTATGTTCTCTGCTCCATCTTTCTATCTTTCTCGTTCTCTCTCTCTGTTCGTCTCTGCAGGTGAGGATGTGTACGGGTCGTAGAAATGACCCCCCGAAGCACCAGCCCGCTAACGGTGTGTATGAGGTCATGCGCAGCAACACCATGACTGCACTCACTAACCCGGCGTACGAGTCCAGCAAGAGACGCCTACAGTCTCAGTCATGCTGATGGTGTAAGATTCGGAACTTTCACTCTCTAACTTCAAACGGAGTCAAAACCACAGTTTTGTGCACAAATCTGCACTGAGCGGTTCTTTAAACAACACCAAACAACAACAAAGTGCAATTTTTAGTTCTTTTAAACTGAGGGGGAACATGTGCTAGTTAGAATGGATGCGGATGATACTAAAATAATTATTATAATATTTCATCCAAATTAAGTGTTTTATTTTCTACTTTATCTGAGGTAAATGTAGCTGTCTATCACTTTATTTATATAAAAATAGTTATTAATCATTTAAAAATAGTTAGTGAATTCATAATCTTAGTCATAAAGGTTATGTTTTTTCCAGCAATTTATCAACACACTGCGGTAGATCTCACCGTGTCACCGTCTCACTGTCTCACTGTCTCACCGTCTCACCGTCGCACCGTCTCACTGTCTCACCGTCTCACTGTTTCACCGTCTCACTGTCTCACCATCTCACCGTCTCACTGTCCTTAGCAGTGCAGTGATTTTATTCAGTAAACAGTAAACATGTCTGTACATGTAAATGTAGATGTTCTGGATGGTTCATGTTTGTCTTTTTTACACAATCAATGCGTTTTTACATTGTCTATACATTTAACATAATTGAATTCTACCTGCAGTTATTGTCCTGTTTGGTGGCCCAGTATTATTTCAAAATGTAATTTACACTGTATGTAAATATATTATGTTTAGAGATGTCTATAATTAAGCATTTTATATATGACATGTTTTTATGAAATTGTGGAAAAGAACAAAAAATATTTTTAATTAATTAAAACAATCTAGTATATATATATATATATTTTTTTTTTTTTACATACTGAACTTTTTTTATGATGTGGCTTTAATAAAACAAAAATGTGCATTATTTTGCCTTTTGCATTTTCTGCCCTTCACCACTGTAGGAGCTCCAAACAGATTAAATGTTCAATTCTTATATGAAAAAATTGCTCAGTGTAATTTTCAGTGAAAGTAATTCACTAAGAAGCCAGTAAGCTAACACTGTGGCGTAAAATTACAGCTAACAAGCATTTTTTTTCCTTAGACAGTAAGGAAAGTACTCTCTCTCTCTCTCTCTCTCTCTCTCTCTCTCTCTCTCTCTCTCTGTACTATACAGTACATTAATACAGGAAGCTTTGGTTGGTTCAACACCTAAACTTAGTTCTTTGAAAAAAATCCTCTGGTGGTCTCGCTAGCTACCTTGTTTATTAGCATTCAAATTTCATCAGAGACCAGGTTTATTACAAGTTTGTTAAACAATTTTTTCCCCCCCATTAATTAAAATATTTTCCTCATTAAGATATTACATATAATATAACATTAGAATATTGTGCACATAAAAATAGTAATAATATAATAATAATAATAATAATAATAATAATAAGAAGAATAGTAAGCTAGTACTGTAATAAGCGGTAAGCCCATACCATGCTGATGTTTATTTTTATTGTTCTTATACCACAGCACATGACACATTCTAAATTTGGAGCATCCACTGAGCGTGCACTGTACGTGTCCATGTGACTGACCCGTTACTATGGAAACGATATTGTATTAGAGCAGGATAACATAGTGTATCTAAACCTACACTATTGTCTGAGCTGCTGTTATAGAGAATTCATCGACCTTGTGACCATTTATAATCTAACTTTCAAGAGCACTGTGGTGTTTTTGTAGACGCTTCATACACAGGATACTGATAAGCAGTCATCAGACTAATGTCTGCACTGAGAAAAGTCAGATATATGAACACTGTGGTGGTGTTGTGGGTATCAACCTGAATTCTGCATGTCTGCACAGCGCAGGTGGTGGTGGAGTGTCGTCTCTGACGTTGATACGGACCACTGAGATCATTACGTGGACACTGCACTGTGACACACTTCATGGTTTGTGAAAATCTGACTTTGAGGCTCCATACTCCACAGCAGTGACACACTGTGTGTAAAATGCTCCATGTGTGAATATGATGTGGTTATGAGCCTTAATTATGTGCATTATTGGTGTATTTCATGTGGTGAGGTTGTGACTCTAATACAGAGCTGTGGTCATCTATAGCTCCGAGGTAGGCTTCTTGCTACTGTAGCTATGGGTTCAATAGTTATCCCGAGTTTACATGTCGCCATTACAGTCAGTTCCAGGGTTGTATCAGGAAGGGTGTCTAGCTCAAAACTTTTTCCAAAATCAAATGTTAAATGCTTGGAGTGACCAGCCCGAAGTCCGACAACCACTCACCAGGGTGAGCTGTCCATTGGTACAGTACTGTACATGGGGCGTGGAGTTCTTAGGATGTGTTTTAACTAATTTTTCATAAAATTAGAAAATCTCAGATTACGCGTCCGTGAAATCACGAAGATATGGGTTACGCAGGCTTGGCAGGCATCCTTATCATCTCCATCAAACACACATAACCTTAAGTTAGTGCACAGGGTCTGACAATAAATATGAGTTAGTGCACCAAGACAAGTTTAGTTTTTTCTTCCTTTCTTTTTTTATTGCAATTTTAAAATTAATGCTGTAAAGAGGAAGTCAAAATGCATGTATCGAGCCAAAACACACTTCACACCTTTATTTATCGGAATGAGATGGAAACCAGTGTGAAATGATGCATGACGTTCAGACACAGTTTCCAAACCAGTGAAGCTGCGTGTGTTATAGTTCACACATTACTGAATGTAAGAAGAGGTTTGAGAAAGAGAGAGAGAGAGAGAGAGAGAGAGAGGCACTTTGTGGTTTAAGATTTCCTGTTTACTGAGCATCGTGTCTAGCTGTCTCTTTAGCTGCACTCTGACTCGGGCCTGTCCCACTTTAAAAGAAAAAACTTTTCCATTCAGAAACTTAAATGTCAGCCTTCAAACCTAGTGGGAGGAAAATACCAAGTAAAGAAGTTACTGATGAGGATGAATCTTTTCCTAAAAAACAACAACTTACTGAACCTTGTCAAAGCTGTAAAAAGAATTTATTCATAGTTACATTTATTGGTGTGGAAAGTTGGAGGGACAAGTTAGTTAATGTTTCACTAATACTAATATTTTCATTAACATCATTCATTTGCTTGTCACAGCGTGTACCAGTGATGGGCGTGCACCTCAATCTGCTGTCGCTCCTCGTTCACTCTGTAGACTCACTAGGTAGGCGGCCTCCCCTTCTGCAGGTACGCGAAGGAGCAGGCCGCTGGAAACGGGCACGGCTACGAAGCTATCAGCGCAAATGGACTGCGGGCTTCTCTCCCCAGGGACGTAGCTCGGGGACTGTCTGTCTGGTCTGGTGCTGGAGATCCACAACGCACAGTCATGCAGTGGACACCAAGAAAACACAGAAGAGTGGCATGCGCGCAGGATGATGTAGGCCCCAGGGAATTCAAAGAAGTGAAACTGAAAGTAGTTGTTTGATTACCGTGTGAAGAACAGCTGCATGAACACTGAACAAGCTCCCGTGGCACTCGCACTCCTGTGGATCCACGTTAAGGCCCCCATTCCCAGCCAGGAAAGCCGCCCAGCCGTCAGATGCCAAAAGGGACCTCGGCCTGAGGTCGCGCCCAGTGGAGAGCTAGGTGGGGCTGGCTGGCCTGGTCAGTGAGAAAAAGAGTGCTCATGGAGATGCCCAGGAGATGCTCGCCAGCCTGTGCCTGCATGCCAGCTTGACACCGCCACCAGACCTGCATGCACATCTTCACATACTTACCTCAAACATGTGAAAGTGAGAAAAAATTAAATTTTATATACATTTCTGACATTAAAAAAATATATATATCGGTAACCGATATAGCCACCCTTGTTTTCAATAACACTCATAAGTCTTCCATTCATGGACTCAGTTAAGGTCAGTTTCTTGACCTGTTGATGATCAACTTTGTGTGCAGTAGCAATGACAGCCTCCCCGATACTGTTCAGAGGTGTATTCTTTTCCTTCACTGTAAATCTTCCATTTAAAAGGCCCACAAGTTCTCAATAGTGGTCAGGTGAGGACGGGACCCAAGTCATTATTCTTTTACTGGCTAGCTAGGCAGTGGAGTGCTTTTATGCTTTTGATGAAGCATAAATATCATGGTCGTTTTTTGTGAGATACAGATTTTTCATTGTCTTCTAAAACCAGGCAGTAGGTTTGGGAGTTGATTTTAAGTCCAACTTCAACTTCAAGGTCCAATTACTGTATCTCATCTTTACTAGCCCATACTACCCCCATCTCCACCTTGGTGGTGTTTGTGTTAAGGTGGAGCTCTGTGCGCTGAATCACATTTACATTCTACATTATATTTACACTGCATCAATTGGCAGATGCCCTTATACAGAGCAACTTACATTTGTATCTCTTTATACATCTGAGCATTTGAGGGCTAAGGGCCTCGCTCAAGGGCCTAACAGTGGCAACTTGGTGGTGGCGTTTAAATTGTTCCTGCCCTAGTCTTGATGTTTCAACTTATGTGTTTTGTTCGGTGGCGGGCAGGTTTCAACTTTGGTCATGTCTCTGACCACTGAACACCTTGTACGTCTTGGCACTCCAGGAAGGTTGCAGGTCTGGTATATGACAGCACTGAAGGATAATGGGTTCCATTTGATTTTTCTCAAATCTAAGATGGTTACCTGTACTGTAATTTGCGTATTTTTCTTTGAAAGTTTCTTGCGACCATGTTGACTATTTACAACAGTACGTTTGTTGGCTCTGTGATCACATCCCAATATCTTAGCAACTTCAAGAGT
Source organism: Clariallabes melas (assembly GCA_030014275.1). Classification (NCBI taxonomy): domain Eukaryota; kingdom Metazoa; phylum Chordata; class Actinopteri; order Siluriformes; family Clariidae; genus Clariallabes; species Clariallabes melas. Next base: position 37,123,907 of record JAQMYI010000037.1, on the reverse strand, counting down.
GCTGTTGTGTCTCTGAAAGACTTTGTACAATTGTTGACTTTTCAGAGTCAGTTAAATCTCTTTTTTTGGTCTATTTTGCCTGAGGAAAAGAAGCTAATTAATAATTAGGCACACCTTAATATAGGGTGTTGATCCTGTTGAAGGCCACACCCTTCCTTCACTACATAAATACACATCACCTTCCGCTTCTTGTGTCTGTGTACATCAAGTCCCCTGTGCAATGAGGATGTCACAATCTAAATAAAGAAAAGGCAGCTGATTGAATGCTGATTGAGTGCCATTTCTTAGACTAGGCTACTGTGAATTTGTGTGGCTCAATTCTGTTTTCTTAAATGGAGTCGAGCAACAGGTGCGCTCACAATAGCTAAACACCACATCACGACAACTGTGTGTTTTCCCTGCACATCCATGAACAGCAAGATAAATTATCAAAACTTTTTCGAATGCCACAGTGGCACTGTAATTCATGTGCTCATTGTTACCTAGCAACGGCAGATGCCACAAGAGCAAAAGCACAAGAGCACTCTGGAAAGAAGGAGAAAGCAGCACAGATGGCGATCTGGCGAGCTTCACAAACAATTCTAATGCAATCAGAGCCATTTGCACTAACTTGGATGTACAGTGGAACCTTGGATTACGAGTAACGCGGTTTACGAGTGTTCCGCAAGAAGAGCAAATATTTAAAAATAAATTTAGCCTTGAAAAGCGAGCATTGTCTTGGTTTACGAGCACTGAGTATCATGTCCGCTTGTTTAGACGCCGAGCGTCACGTGATCACAACTGAGCCAATGTTTTTTCTCTCTCTTGTGCTGCAGAATTGTGGGTAATCGTCTCCCCTGGTGGGTCTTAGTGCTCGTCTCTCACTGGTATAATCAACATCCACGTGTGTGTGTGTAAAACATATTTTATTTTGTGTTTGTAAGCGTGTTTGTACAGCGCGCATATAAAGCAAAAGCAAGTCTCATTAGAGAGGTTAAAAATCCATTTTTTCTCTCCACAGCCTGTGGTGTTTCCTTTTACCTTTGAAAAGAATCGCGACAGAGCAGAGTTTCTGTGGAAGGCAAAGGTAAAGTGCAGGTTAATTTGTTTTTTTATTAATTTTTTTACTTTACAGCAGTGATTCCTTTAGTATGCGCTCACGCGAATGTGACTAGCGATATTCCTTGCAAATTTTTCAGATAAAACAGTTTCCCCGTTAATGTGTGTGTGTGTGTGTGTGTGTGTGTGTGTGTGTGTGCGCACACACATTACACATACACACACACAAACACACACACAGCGCCTGCGTGCACAAACGGAAACACTTATAGCTGTCGGGATTTATTTTTACTTTTTTTAAAGGTAAAGTGCAGGTTAATTTGTTTTATTTTTACTTAATATTTTGTATTAATTATTTTTATGTATTTTTTTTTTTGGGCTGTGGAATGGAAAATTTAAGTTTCCATTATTTCTTATGGGAAAATTAAATTTGGTTTACGAGTGTTTTGGAATACAAGCCCGCTTCCGGAACGAATTATGCTCGAAATCCGAGGTTCCACTGTACAAATTCTATTAAGGTAGTCAGCTGACATTATTTTGTTGCTACAAATAAGTCTGAGAAATTGAAGCAACCCCAGATCTTGTTGAAGCAAACCTCCAAGGCTTGTACAGTGGTGAGTGCATCACTTCATGCAATTCAGTACTTACCAGATGTGCACATCGCTCGGAGTCAGTCTGGACTGATAAGATCATATTGCTTTATGCTCCTTAGTAAATTAAAGCCATTTTTTTCTGATTAGACTCACTAACAAATGGTTTTCTTATGGTTACACAGCTGTTTTTTTCCCAATCATGTGAAGTCTTGCTGCATCGTAACTGCTGAAATGTTCTTACAGCACTTTCACTATTTAATGTAGCTGTGATTTCTAATGCCGATTTTTTAGCATGCAACGTCACCAAGAGGTTAATTGAGCTTCATTCATTATGAAGTTGACTTTAAGCACTACATTTCTAATAATGTTTTAATAATATGTTGGTCATTTCAGTAATCTCCATAATTGTTTTATTATGTGTCAGGCCAATAATTTGACCCTTCTGAAGAACAATAACATCTTTTTCCATGATCACAGGATATGTCTTCCGACATTGTTCTTTAGGAAAGGAGAACCTTGGGGTAAAAGTATTGTTGCCAACTGAAACATATTAATCTTTGCAGTAATTAGCTAATCAAAAGCTTTTAATATTTACTTATTGAAATGCAAATGCTGACCTTTTTTTGGCCAACCCTGGCATCTAGAACCACGGCCGATGTGACTGATACTTTTATAGAAAATTAATTAACTGAGCAATCCGCATTGAGAAACAGTGCTGTAGTACAGAATAAAGTTAATGCAGTTTTAAATGTTATTTGATGCAAGAGATTTGACTCAAACCTTTGAATAAACAAATCAATCAAGAAATAAATATACTACTTCTATCACCAATAATAATAATTATTATTATATTTTATATTATATTATTATTGGCTATGTTTTACATAGATGTCTCAAGACTGTACTTTAAGAACCACTGCTTTAGTAAACAGGTTGTATTTTTTTCCCTTCTCTAGGTATTCTTAATAACTAGAAAAAGATAAAATCACTTTATCTACGCTCTATATTTTTGGCCTGGTTTTGCTAAAGCTGACAGTTATTTTGGAGAATATAGCACCCTCTCACTTTGAGCGAAGCAGCTGAAGAGGCATGTGTGTTAACGGTTGGCAGAATATTAAACGAAGAGAGAGGTGCCGAATGACTGACAGTTAGACAGACGCAAAGTCACCCTGCCAATCAGGTGACCAACATAAGGTCCTTTTCAGTCATACACAAACATTTCCACTGCCATACACTCTAATGTCACTGGAAGTGCAAACTCTAAAACTATATAGACACACAAACAAATGCACACACACACACACACACACACACACACACACACACACACATCTTCCAGTGCTAAAGTGCTGCAACCTGGTAATTAGTTTGTTTTGTTTGGCCTATTTAGTGTGAATTTAATGTGACGCTAAAACATGTAAGCATTAAGTCTGATGTTTTAAACATAGTATCAGCAAGGTCCAGCTTTTTCTTTTAGTTACTCATTTCATTTCATACTAGATTAATTAAAAATAATCTGCTGGGTGAGAACCCCATTTGGATTTTATGAGCCTACAAAAGTTAATTAGTTTTCTATCTGTGCAAGTTTTCTCTCTTTTTTTTTTTTTTGGAAAATAAAAGATGTCATTTCACCCTCGCATCCGCTGTATAGGGGAAATTGGGGGAAAATGTATGTGCTTGGTGCACACGCTGGAGTTCTCGTTAGCGGCGTTGCTAATTAGCAGGAGATAAAGCAGCGAAGGTGAGAAGCTCGTCTCAGAAATAGACGTGTGAGTTTTCACAAGCAGCTGCTTTGTGGAACAAGCCAAGTCATATAAAAATAATGGCAAGCCCAATGAAGTTCATCCTGCAGTGTGTACCTGTTTCCAGCTGAGACAATGTGTATAATTTGTGTGTAGCATGAGCAATGTGTTGTAGCATTTTCACACATACTTCATAATGCACAGATACTTCAAACATTCTCCTCTATAACCACATTCTCGTGGCATTTTCCTTCAAAATCACAGGCAGGACTCATTGTCTCGTTATTGTCTCATATCTTTTCCCTGTAATGCAAGTTTCCTGTAGCTCTTTATAAATTCCTGTGGTGCGTTTGTTATGTCTCCTCCTAAGAAGCTAAATATATGTTTCTTATAATAGGTAGCCAAGCCATTATAGGTACTTTAGACCACATAGGCATTATTATTGACATCTTGGGGCCTTACAGGCGATCAGCCTATGCCAGGAATGCACGATGATAAAAGAATAGGAGATAAAAGCCATGAGGGAGGGTTCAGGTAAATGTGGCCTCACACACAGCCCTATTATTTACACTCCATTCTCGCCCTACATGCCTTTAACAGGACCAACCTCTCTCTCTCTCTCTCTCTCTCTCTTAGTATTATGAAGAGTGGAGTCTATTTTCATCTAATCAGTCCAGAACTCTATAGCAGACTGTTGCCTTCTTTGCAATGCTGTTTACAGTGCTGGTCCTATTTATGTGAAATGTGCTTGAGGTTTTCTTACCTATATTTATAGTATGTGATACTTTGTGCCATTAAAACAACATTTTATTAATCTGATCCAGGAAACAAACTCACCTTGTTTCCAAATTGGTAGTGACATGATTGCTGATTGGGGTCAGGTAAAAATGAGCGAGCGAGCGAGAGAGAGAGAGAGAGAGAGAGAGAGAGAGAGAGAGCACGGAAGTGAAGGGGCAGAGCAGCAGTAATAAACTGTTTTGTAGTTAATGCTTGGATATTAAATACTCTTTGAATCAGATTTCTTACTAGTAATTTTGTATTATTAAGAAGCAGACAAATTGTTTCCTTTGTTCTCAAGGCTCTTGTTTTCTGCACACTTTGCAGCGATTGCAGAGTACTGTATATGAAGACTACTGTTGACTGGAATACCGCATTATTTACAGAACAGTAAAATATACACAATTTTATGCCCTAAAATTGTATTGTATTTTTATAAAAATAAAATACAATAGGTTCCCCTTTTGCCGCATGGGCGACTCTGGCTCTTTAGGGCGTGGCTCCAGGGGTGTGCTGTGGTATCCGTCTCTGGAGACTTTGGTTGCTGTTGGTTGTAGGGTAGAGCCTCCATGGATCAGATTTTTGTCACGTTCCATGGATGCTTGAGCTATATAAAAATATTCAAAAAGTTATTAAATGAGCCCTTGGGACCACTAATGAAAAGGCGGAAGATTTACAATGCAGATAAAAGAGGGCAAGAGCTATGACTGAACCAGAAAGAGGCTAAGACTTAATCACAAAGACTGCAGGTGGTGTGGGAACCAAAACAGGAAGCGACTGTGACAAGCAAACCTTGACAACATGGAGTGATCTACGGCACTGATGTGCTGCACAAAATAGTTTCTGACAGCTTCCCCCACTAGTTTTCATTTATTGACTGCATAACACATACAACACTCGCTACAACATTCAATCACTTACACAGTGGAATAATCTACTGTAATGTAACGGTTACACAGTGCCTTTCAAGCGGCAAAATATTAATATTGATAAAGGTAATTCAAATCAATATCAATTTCTTTTTGCAATCAACATACATTCTGTCTGAGAAGCTGCGTGTACAATTATCCTGAGAAGCAGTTTACACCCCCTCCTCTTCACAGGAAATTAAAAACATTGAAACAATACGACAATTACTCTCGCGTATGAGCAGTGGTTTCGTATGTTTGTGTGTTTAGATGTAGAATTTCACCCATACAGTATATGACTTGGATGTCACGATTTTGAGGTTTGCATGATTTCCTGTAGAACTTATCTGCATCTTTATGTCAGTATTATTAAAGAGATAATATTAATTTGAGACAGATTTTTGATTTAATCACACTGGATCAGTTACAACGTGAGTTCAGAAAAAAAAGAAAAAGTCTCGATAAATGTTTTTTTTAAAAATAGAAATAGCAGCCATTAATTATGTTTTTTAATATTTACTTGAAATACAGTGCTAGTGAACACGACAAATAAAAGAAAAGAAGCACGCTGTAAAGAAGTACTCATTTTTAAGTGGTATTGTCAGCTGCAGGAGTCCAACTGACAGGCATGGGAGTTCCTTCATTCCTATTCATTCCAAATCACTGTGACACACACACGCACACACACGCACACACGCACACACGCTCACACACATTCACACTCATTCACACTCATTCGCACACATGCAGAGACACCAGAACTCTCTTCAGCCTGTCAAAGAAAGAGTGTTACAACTGCTTCATCAGTTACAGCCATCAGAAAAGGCACTGATGAAATTTGTCAGATTGATCAATTATCTCTTGTGATGCTGATTGGGGTAGCGGTAGGGGTGGTGGTGTTAGTGTGTCATCTTTGTCTTTAATCTCCAAAAAATATATATATATATATTAGAACTCATCCTCACCTGCCGAAATTAATCTCTCAACATTAAATGCATCTCTCTTTACAGTAAAGCCTGTAAAATAAAGCGCTTTATTAAGGAAACCCGTCCTTTTGTGTTTACCGAAGGTCGAGCCATATTGGAATTCTGTTTGCCGGTTGCTCAGCTGTAAACGCTTCCATCCCACGTGTCAATACTTTGTAATTAGTTCAGCCTCCCTGATCATGGGAGTGAAGGTGATTCTGGTAGAGGAGCCTGTTGGGGAGCTTTGTTCCTTCATGCACTGTATATATTTTCAGTGCTGTCAGAAACACACAGACAGGTGTGCGCTTTGCTCTGCCCATCACAAAGCTGTATTAGTTCATGTTGCTCGCATGGAAAAAAGTGCAGCTGGTGGATAATGGTGATGCAGATCGTTACTAGAGTTTGAAGTCTAACCTCCATCACATGATTTCGCTATCTTTTAATAGTGTTAATAATAATAATAATAATATTATTATTATTATTATTATTATTATTATTACTTATCACAAGTAATGATTTCAGTATAAGCTTGCCTGAATTCCACAGAATTCTGTGCATTGTCATGTTCTTCTTGTCATATTACACAATAAGGATGAGACACACAAGCAATTAAAACAAAATACTACATTCTGTTTAGGTCATCAATAAGTGTGATCTGGGCTTGAGCCCCATTTAAAATGGGGTAATGTGAACAGAACCAAGGCCTTGGTGTATTAATGACGTTTTAAAAAGTGAAGAAGAAGAGTTTGGAGCCATTCATGGTTGGGTAAAAGGACAAAATGTGCGCACATTCTTTAAAGTGAGCCTAATAAGTATACAGCATGCGTGCAAGGCTTTCAGCTTCCTATACAAGAGGTTGGACATGTAGGCTGGTAATGGTACGTTAATTAGGGTGAACAGGTCTGTATTTTAAATCATTGCTTGCTTAAACATAATTATATACTTATATAATTACTATTACATACATTGTCATTATAATACATTTCCCATCATCCTACAATGTCCTTGTTGGTGACTTTTAGATCAGCCTCATAGCAGAAATCACACTCTACTGTTAGCTCCAGGGTGCCACGACAAAAATGTGGTCACCCTGCTATCTTCAGATCAAGAGTTCAACCCCCACCCCTTGTCACGAGCCAAGAGAGCAAATTTCGAGCAAAATATTCACGTAGCAACATATTTAAAATGTGGGCAGAATTTTCACTAAAGTAAAATACGTAAGTTGATCTAAAATATATGATGGTAAAGAATGACCTGTTTACGTTAAACTCTTTAAAAAGAATTAAAAAATTAGTTACTGTAGTAATATTCATACAATTTCCCTTTGGGATTAATAAATCTATCTACAGTATTTATCTACTAATCTATCTATCCATCCATCCATCCATCCATCCATCCATCACATAGAAATAATATATTGATCAAAGGTGGAAAGTAATGAATTACATTTACTCGCATTACTGTAATTGAGTAGTTTTTTTGTGTACTTCTACTTTTTAAAGTAGTTTTTAAAATCTGTAATTTTACTTTTACTTATGTATGTTTTGTTTAAAGCATTGTACTTCACTACATTTGAAATCATATTTGCTACTGAGTAAAAAATAAATGAATGAAAATAGAAAAATCATGAAAATAATGCAACAGGGAAGGAAAAAAATTGCACCCTGGACAAAACAGATGCCAGTGATGCAGACCCAGCTGAAAGCGAAATGCCATAAAATTCTAATGAAGCAAACCATTATAAAGGCCACTACTAGGTTGTTATACCACATTTCAGTATGTATTTATGTTGCCCTTTTAAGAGTTGCCGCCCCTCCCCCCGTGCTGCAGAAGTGTGTGTGTGAGAAGGAGAGAACGGAGTAGGAGCTCAGGTGTGCTGCTCACCCACGAAACACTCTATTCCTTTACCCTTTTCTTTACTTTTACTTTATGTTTTGTATTATAATTTTGTGACACCGAAAGAGGCTGATAAAAGTTTTGTGCTTAGCGTTATTCTCGGCTCTGAGCTCTTTTTCCCTCGCCTATCTGGTGCAAAGTGTCACATCATATTTAATGACTTTGATTTCAAGCACAAGAAAGGCAACAGTTTTATTATGCAAAGGTGTTCCTTCAGTTAAAAACAACTAGTTACTACTAAAAGTAGTAGCTGCTTTTTACTTTTACTTTTTTTTTATAATGGTAACTTTACTTGTACTTCAGTAAAAATTCACAGAAGTAACAGTACTTTCACTTGAGTACAAAAATGCATTACTTTTTCCACCTCTGATGTTGTGTTACATTACAACATTATGCTTGTATATGCAAGCTTGTTTGGCTGAGAAAATAAATCTATTTTCTTGACATCACCTCAGTGAACACATGAGTACAGTAGTTATTTCTGAATGTCCATGCCTGACTGCAATTTACACAGTTTTAAGAAGGTTTATTAGTGGCACTGTTGGGAAACAAACAAACAAAATAAAACACTT
>JAQMYI010000037.1:37002386-37012934 GCA_030014275.1 Clariallabes melas | reverse complement strand
GCATCTCTGCATAAGCCGCAGGGTTGAAATTGTGTAACAAAAGTCGCGGCTTATAGTCCGGAAAATACGGTAATTAACAGGAAGTTTCTTGATCTGCTCCTAACAGAAATGAGAAGCTGATATTTTGTTAAACGGTCAATTCCTGTTTTTTCTTTTTTATTCTTTGTGTACTTGTTTGTTTGTTTCTTTGGTTTAATTCCATATCAGTAAACAGTGGTGTTTTCTCTTTCAGGTGCTCCGCCCTCGAGCCACGGCGCCAACATTAAACCCGTCATGGATGATTCCTTCAGTCCTTATAACCTGATGTCCAGCTGCCAATCTCCCAACAGCCCCTTGGGGGCGCCAGAGAGCTGGCCACCGGCCAAAAACACTAACGACAAAATGGCCAACGGCACCAGCGTCATCTGGCCCCCGGGTAACCGAGCATCCCATAATAATCACTCGCTGGAATCTAATCTCCATCCTGGTTGTATTTCAGGACGCAGCTCACCTCATCGTCCTCCTGTCTCTCTGTGTTTCTCGTCTCCAGAGTTTTGTCCTGGAGTTCCGTGGAAAGGGCTGCAGAACATCGACCCTGAGTCTGACCCCAACGTGACCCCAGGAAGTGTTTCAGGCTGCCCCACAATCAACACCAACATTCAGGACGTTAATCGCTATCTGCTCCGGGACAGGAATGGAGGTGTGTGTGTGTGTGTGTGTGTGTGTGTGTGTGTGTGTGTGTGTGTGTGTGTGTGTGAGACAGATGCTCAGACAGACAGACAGCTGTGGTGTATGTTTTGTCCTCACTCGTCCTCTCTGTCTCTCTGTCCTGCAGGTAAACTGTTGGACATGAAGTCCACCTGGTCTACAGGCTCCATCTCTCACACTCAGGCCTCGCTGTCCAATGAGATGTGGAAGATTCCTGTGGGTGGGCGGAGCTCCGGAACAGTGCCCCGCCCCCCACCGGGCCTCACTAATAACAAACACAACAACAACTGGACACCTGGACCGCTGAGCAGCAGCTGGAGCAGAGACTACACCTCAGGTTCTTCCTCTCTCCTCCTCCTCCTCCTCCTCCTCCACTCTGTCTGATCCTGTCGTTTAATTTTTTCCTTCCCATAACTTTGGGAATAACAAATTATTGTTCCCCTTTTTTCTTTCTCTTCCAAGTTCTTTTTATTTTTCTTTCCCTCTTTCATTTCCTTTCTAACTTTTTCCTTTTATTTCCTTTTTCTCTATTTCTCTCCCCGTCTCTGCTTTTCTTCCTTATTCAGTTACTTATTCCGTTCCCTTTGGTTGCTCCTTTTTCCTTTTTCATCTTGTTTCCTTTATTTCCTATTATTTTCCTTTTGATTCCTTTCCCACACGCTCCTCCCTTCTCTTCCCTTCACTCTGTCTATCCTCAAATCCCTTCTCTTCTCTTTCTTTTACTTTCCCCCTTATCTTTTCTTCCTTTGACCTTGTGCAAGCAAAAACCAAGCTATCATTAACTCTCTCCCCCCTCCCCCCCCAGAGAGCACTGGGTGGACCTCCGATAGCTCCAGCAGGACCAGTAGCTGGCTTGTGTTGCGTAATCTCACTCCTCAGGTCAGTGCACTTCGTCTCTTTCAGCCTTAAAGTGGATTTGGAGCGCAGCCCTTCAGACTGTTAGTAAAGGTAGTGATAAAGCATCAATAATCAGCATTTTAAATGTGTGTGTGTGTGTGTGTGTTTGTTGCAGATTGACGGTTCCACTCTGAGGACTCTGTGTATGCAGCACGGGCCGCTCATTACGTTCCACCTCAGTCTGCCACAGGGGAACGCGCTGGTGCGCTACAGCTCCAAAGAGGAAGCAGCTAAAGCTCAGAAATCTCTGCACATGTAAGACACACACACACACACACACACACACACACACACACACACACACACTTTCACTGTCTTTACTGTGCCCTATCTGATCCCCCCCCCCCCCCAACTCTCTTTGCCCAGGTGCGTTCTGGGTAACACCACCATCTTGGCGGAGTTCGCCGGAGAGGAGGAAGTGACTCGTTTTTTCTCTCAGGCTCAGTCGTTCCCGCCCTCCGGCAGCTCCTCCCACCCCGCCCTGGGTCAGTGGGGCACGTCGACCACTAAGGGGGGCAGTAACCCACCGGGCGGAGCTAACGGGGCAGGGGCGGAGCTCCTGTGGGGCGGAGTCCAGCAGCCGTACTCGAGCTTATGGGGTCCGATCAACGGCGAGGAGAGCCGAGTCATGGGAAGTCCCGTCCCCGTGAACACGCTGCTCCCGGGGGACCTGCTGAGCGGCGAGAACATGTAGCGCAACATGTCACCCCAGAGAGGGGTTAAAAACAAAACAACCACCACTAACTACCCCCTCAAATCAGTGTGAGGATAATCACTTCCCCTGGAACAGCTGTTCTAATTTTAATTCATTAGAAGTAGAAATAAAAGTGTTAGGATCGTAAAAAAAAAAAAAAAGAAGAAATACGAGTGGACTGAAAGCAAAGCCTTGAGGGTTTACGTTGTTTTGCTGAAGAAGAAGAAGAAGAAGGAGGAGGAGGAGAAGAGGCAAGGCAGCCATTTTGAATCATGAAAAAAAAAACAAAAATGAAAAACCTCACAGCCTTGCTGTCTCCTCACTGCTCCTGCTTTAACCTCTTCACCGTTTCTCCGATTCTTTTAGAACTTATCAGCCTTAAGTGTCTCTTTTTTTTTCTTACATTTAAAAAAAAATTACCTAAAGGACATTTTTTCTGACTTCTGTTTCTGAGCCAACGATGTGGAGGAGAGGGAAATGAAACGGCCAATCAGACCCTCGGGAAAGAGAACAGCCTGAGGTACACTGACCTTGTGTTGTTTAAAAAAAAAAAAAAAAAAAAGTGTGTGTGTGTAGAGGAAGTCGACCAAGCGCTCATCACGAAGCTTCTCGCTGGGATCCTCATGTTTCTGTCCTTCGATGGATTTCAGTCCTGAATGTCGGATGTTGTTTCATTTTTCCCCCCCGCGAGGATCCGAGGAAGAAGAAGATGAAGCTCGGTGTCCGTGTGATGCGTCGTGCAATATAACCTTCATCGCCATCATCATCACCATCATCATCTGCTTATTCTTCCGCTCTTTTTTATCCTTTCAGTCTGTCCCGCAGAGACTTATGGACGTCCCGGGTTTCTGGCTCGCTGCTCAGCGGCTGTGTCCCAAATCCACGCACACTTCCTCTCTAATAACCGGAGAGATCCGAGATGCAGCGCGGAGAGACTCGGCTTTCAGGCACAACACCAAAACTTTTTCTCCTAATGCAGTAAACAAAAACAAAAAAATAAATAAAAGTCTAATGTTTGGGGTTTTTTCGAAGAGGGGGCGGGGTTAATAAAAATCTAATAATAATAATAATAATAATATGAAATGATATGATGAGCACTTATGAACCGATGGAGTTATAAACAAACAAAAAAAAAAAACAAGCAAGCAAGCAAACAAAAAAAACAACAACAAAAAGAAAAGACTATTTTAAAATTCCGTTGTTTTTTTTCCGTCTTCGGAGCGACTCTTTGAAAAGACTGAATCTACAATCAGACTGAAACTCGCAGTACGTTTTTACACTCAGCGTTTTTTTTCCTTATGTGATTAAAATGAATTTGAATTGAATGTCATCATTTTTCCAAAACCTGTTTATGGCCTTCGCTGCGTCTGAGGGGAAAAAAAGACGCCGGAAACAGGGATTATTATCCGGACCAGTTCAGCGGTACACGAGAACGGGAATCGGAATCGTCACGGTGTCGGAACGCTGACGTGACGGAAGTCGGAATCTCGATGCTCCGATGTGTAACGGGGCGAACCGGAGTGCTGCGGTCACAGGGTCGGAATACCGCCGTGCCGCCATACGGAGTGGGATGTCCTGTGATTTTTGTGATGGAATACCGTAACCTGTGATGTCGGGAACGCCGGGGTGTGTGACCTTGTCGGAACGCTACGATGTTCACAGTGATGGACATTTTAAAGTGTTTGAAGTCGCGCGATTCCGTACCAGGAAACTCGGGCGTCACGCTGACTCAGCGACGTCACGACCGTGGAAGGTGGCGACGTCATAACGTTCTCCATTCCCGTTACAAACTAAAGACCCGTCCGAAGCGGTGCCCGCTGACACACACCATAATGCATTATGGGTATTCTGTGACGCTATCATGTGCTGAAGTGCATCATGGGACTTCCTGAGCACACCTGCAAAAATACTGCACTACATTGTGAACAGGGAGAGATTTCAGAAACGGTCGCAGAACGCATTGCACCGTGTGTGTGTATGTGTGTGTGTGTGTGTGTTTTTTTTTTTTGTCGCTACGACTAATCAAAGCCAAATCGACAGCTCGCGCGTCTCTGCACCTTCAGCAGGAAGCTCGGACTCCCGCGGCCCCGGAGTCGAAACAGTCCCGGAGTTTATTTGGGTTTTATTTCCGCACATTTCTGGAGCTCGTCAGTGTTCAGATGCACAAACACTTCCTGTCCTGTGTAACAAAAAAAAGGAACAATTCGAATAATGATTGTTTTTCTGATTTGATGTGAAAAAAAAATCATTCATGGTTTTTATGTGAGTGAAACAACAATCCGAATTCCTTAAAGCAGTGTTGGGCAGTGTGTGTGTGTGTGTGTGTGTGTGTGTGTGTGTGTGTGTGTGTGTGTGTGTGTGTCCATGCTCACAGCTGCTAAACGTCCTCTTCTTCCTCCCTGTTTGCAGCCACTATCATTTTATTTTTCCCCTCTGCTTTAGCGAGTTAATGATTAGCGAGAGTTAATAAAAGCAGCCGTTACTTGAACCACCTGATCCGCGGAATCCTCAAAATTCCGGAAAGAAATCTGTGCTTTTTTTGAATTTTTTATTTTATTTTATTTTAGCCGCTAACTTACTACTTACTCTCGAGCCAGCACATTATTTTGTTACTATGCAAAATAAGGAAACGCAGACACATCGACGAGGTGGTGGGCGGGCCTTTAGCGTTGTTATTGTTTTGTTATTTTGTTGTTTTTTTTAAGTGCCAATCATGAGGTCAGAGGTCACACGCACACGACTGTTTCTCTCTGAATGCTATCGGATCATCAGTGGCGGTGTTACGCGTCATTCCAGCACTCGTTCAGGGACGTAAACGACACACCATGAAGGAAAAAAAATGTTTGTTTAAAAAAAATTGCGCTCTGCCGTTAAGTAAAGCTTCAGAAAAAAAAAATCAAAATAAAAAACGTCTACTTTATCACGGATGCAGCCGATCAGCCGAGACGTGTGTAATGTGCACCTTCACTCATTACCTGGAGCTTTGCGTCTCTCTCTCTCTCACACACACACACACACTGCCAAGTCAGATTTCTTGAACATGATTTAACTTTTTTATTTTCCGTTATTATTAGAGTTTACACACTTTTATAAATTAAATAAAGAGAAAAGATCTGTAGCTGTAACTCAAACACACGTTTATTCTCTAAGTGCCTCGGTAAAGTTCTCCAGACTCATTTTAAACATAGATAAAAAAAAATTGCTAAAAAAATGGGAAAAAGGCATTAAAATGTATGTATCTGTTAAATTCTAGTTCACTTAAATCCATTTTCTTCTTATAATTTGTCATTTAAAATGATAATTTATACATTCCTATTGCTATTTCAAAATACTTCTTTCTAACTTGGAAATTCTACATTTATAATTATATTTTTAATCCATTTTAGCAAATCATTATTGAGCCAAATTCAACTTTTTGAGTTATAGCTAGAATTTTTTTCATAATAAAATAATAATAAAAAAAAAATTTCTCACTTTGCTCTGAAACCTTACGGAGTTTCATACTGTCAGTTACTTCGGGTAATTTTAATTCCTAAATTTTTTATTTTTTATTCATAATCCTTCCCTTCCTCTTTGCAGCCGCTTTCATTTAATTTTTTCATTACTGCGGAAATAGAGTCGGTGATGATGATGACGATGATTAGCGAGAGTTAATAGTAGCAGCCGTGATTCAAGCCGCCGCTCAGGAGAGATCGTCTGTGTTTCGGACTGGAATGTGTTTTTGTTTTTAGCTTCCTCTCGATCAGTTACTCTGTTACTATGCAAAATGAGATAAATCCTTAAACCTTATTTCTCACTTCAATTTCCTCATTCTTAAGTCCTTAACTTGAACCCGGTACGTATTATTCAGTTGAGTTAGTTTTGCAACTTCTTTAAGCCCTGCCCCTGCCTTGTTTAAGCCCCGCCTCCCAGTGTTGGAAGACAAAATCTGAAGTGAAGTTTATTTGAAATTGTAACGATGCATTTTATTGTTTTATTCATCAATTCTCAATATTTGAATAATCTTTAACAACCACGATTTGACGTGTTAATGACCACGACTAGACACGACCTGCACTTTATCATTTTCATAATTAGATCAATTAAATAAATAAGAGAGTCATCGTGATCTGCAGTTCTCTCACACATTACGCGGGCTCCGCTTATCCGAAACCTTTAAACAGTGTTAAACTAAATAGACTTGAAAACATGAAAATTCTTTAAGCGTCAAAATTCTTGAGTTGATGTAACTCACGCTGAGTATTAAAAGTCTTTAAATGGCAAATGAGTGAGAGAGAAGAAATAAGTAAACAAACCACAACTGGATGTAAATAAATAAACAGACCGCAACAAATCAAACTACAAACTCAGATCGACTTACGTACGCAGGGCGTCTGATTTAATGCACTAGAAATAAAATCCGCTAGTAATAATAAGCTAGCTCAGGCGACTCTCACTAATATCACAGTAGATTGTATTGAAGTATTTGAAGAGGCGAAATTATAACCCTAAAGACGTGTGACTTATCACTTATTATAACTGTTGAGTATTAATTCAGTCTAGTTTTTTGTAATTTTGTGTCGCTGTTTGAACATGTCCAACTGTTTGGTTAAAAAGAATATTTAATGTTTATGTCAAATATTTAAATCTGTTTTAAACCATTTAAACCAGTACAGACGGAAACTAAACACCTCCAGAGATCGGACGCGTCCTCGGCTGATCAGGGTTTGTCAGTAAATTCACAAAATTACTCCCGTCCGGTGTCCTGTTGCAGAGCAGGAACTCTTTCAGTCTGTTGTAATTTCGCTAGTGGTGCACAGGCTGTGGTAAAATCCTGGTACTTTTATTTTTAAATACCAAAAACAATGAAATAAATAAATGAAAATGTATATACAGTATATAGAAGCTACGTTACTGTAATGCTGATGTTTAAAGCTAAAGGCTAATCGTCTCGCTGATGTCTCCCTCACGTGTTAAATGTCGACTGCATGCAGGAGTGCCTTCTTCTGTGAAAAAGAAGTATTAATGTCGGGCCCGTTTTAGTTCCGTCTGATTGTCGTCCAGGGGCCCTCGTTTGTCCGTTCCCTCCGTTTCTAAAGGGGAAGCTGCGTGAACAGGTACCGCACCGCGACGCGTCTCAAACCGAAGAAAAGCCGTCGACTTTGTTTTTTTGTTGTTGTTGTTGTCTTCAACTCGAATCAAGCGACCTCGTCGCGGCCTGGGCGTGAAACTGCCTTGTTCCAATCTCAAAACCACAAGTGCACTGTGTGAAAGTCGCACTTCACCTCGTCTTTCCGAAAGCCCAGGAAGCGTTCTAAACACACCAGCAAGAAATAAATCCCAGCGTCACTCGCTCTCCGCCAGCTCGTTTCTTTCCGAACCCAGACATTTCAGCCAATCCGATTTTCTGCTACGTTCGAAGACGAAACGAGCAATACGTACACTCAAATTCTCCGACGCGAAATGTTTCGTATTTAATACTTGATAAAAAATTGCCGCAAAAATATTTTGCACATGTTGCTCTTACTCTACAAGACAATAACGATGGGCATTTCGACTCACTTAACCGATTCAGTTCCTTTAAACTACCTGTTTAAGTGAATCGAGGTGTGATTTAAACATTAAATATTCAAATATTTTAACATGCGCACACACTTAATAAATAATAAGGTTCTCCTTGTTTTAGTGCGCAAATTAAAATAGAAAAGAAATGAGAAGAAGGACTGATTCGTTCATTTGTTTGTTCATGATGTTTTGCGAATCACTTTAAGGAGTCATTCAGAAGGAATGAATCATTCTTAACGAATCACTCGTCACTACAAGACGTGTTTTGTTTTATTCTATGTTTTGCATTTTCATTTTGTCCAAAATTCCCATTGTGTTTTATTTTTTACTGCTTCAACATTTTCAGACAAAAAAACAAGATGTTTTTAATTTTAAACAAATTATATATAAAACATATCAAACAAACCACAATACTTGAACCAGAGATTGCCAATAATGTAATGTGAATCATTGCTCTGTTTTTTTGTTGTTGTTGTTGTTTATTTGTTTTTTTTTTATGTCAATTTTAAAAATGAGCATTAATCACAGAAAGATTTGTTTATGGATGTATTGTACTGTTTATTTCTTTATTATTATTATTATTATTATTATTATTATTATTAGTGTAATCCAGCCTTGCACTGTTTTCTCTTCACTCACTCCGCTAATCAAAAAAAACCTATAAAAAAAAGGAAAAAAAAAGATGAGCGAAGATGTTAATGTGTTAATGTTTACTCAAGGATTTGTCTTATTGTTTTTTTTTTTTTTTTTCCTGTAAAATGTTTAAACATTAATGTCGATCATACTGTTCATCGTTAGCAGGAGTTTTGCACCGTTGAGTTTTAACGATTAAATTTAAAAAAGAACAAAAAATATATAAATAAATAAAAATCAAGGAGAGAAAAGAACAGGAAAAAAAAGACTTTTTCCAGAACTGATGTGTTGTAAATGGTTCTGACCGTGTGCTCGCGATTCTTTGTAATTTGCTAACGTTTTTATTCGCGCATAAAAAAAAAATCAGATTGACTCATGTTCAGAGGTGCCTACTGTTTTTGTAGTTTGTACAATTTAACATTTTTAATTTGGTTCCTTTCTTGTTCCTCCTCGTGACGTTTACAGCAACCGGTTTATGTGAGGTTTTGTTTTCAGAAGTAATTTTACTAAAGACAATTTCACCTTCCATGAAAAAAAGAACGACTTAAAAAAAAAAAAAAAAAAAATACACAAAAACAAATGCAGACGATATTTTCTGAAGCCGTTTTATTGACTTTCATTTTTCTTGTTGTTCGTTGTTGTTCTTTGCCTTTATGCATCTCTTGAAAGCAGCGATTTGTGATAATTGTCTTGGTTTTCATTTATCAAACGGACCTGGCTACTTTTCTCAGGAAGACGAGAGTTCCAGATTTCCTAACGTTTCACTTTTCTAATGTTTAACATTATCATTTTTGATGTTTTATGTTGTTGTTGTTTTTTTTTTAATTCATGGGGTATTAATAGAAATCCAGCTCTTTGCACTGAAGGATGTGGATTTCGGAGAATATCTCCTGTATTTTAATCCGTAGCAGAAAAACCATTTACCAAATATTTTAGTCATGTATCGATTTGTTTTCTTCTTATTCCTCGAGGTTTAGCGCTTTACATTTAATATTTTATAATTATGCATCGCTTTATGTTCAGATGTAGTTTTTACATGTTACGTGTGAAGGTAGTTAAAGGACCTGTGGTTTTTTTTAAAATTTTCTTTTAAGGTAGAACGTTGGTCTTTTTTCGTTGTTTTTTTAAAGAACAAGGTCCTGTGGAAAGAGACGCTTCCATTTTCTGTTCGCCTCCCGACCGCTTTCTGGATCGAAACAAAACTCTAGAGTTGTTAGTTTTTTGGGCGGGGGGGGGGTGTTAAAGCGGTGTGTATAAAGGGTTTATAAATACAGATTATACAAGTGTGCCTTGAAGCGCACACTACATGTTTACTTTATGTCTGTTTAAAAATTTATAAAAAATAGTGTTGAAAGAAAATTCCAGAGGCTTTAGTATAAGCAAAAAGCTGGAATTTCAGGAAAAGTGGAAAGACTCCATCTACAAACATTCCAGTTCTGGAAAAGTGGCTACACTAAAGATTTTGCTCTTTTTTTCCCCCCAAAATTAGTTAGTTCTTGAGTAAAGCTCTTGATTTGATCTGATCTGTAAGTTTATGGTGTTTTAATTTTAAAAAGGTAAAATTTCTACATGGATTTTCTGGTCTTGAAAAGTGCAGAGGTTCTAGACCCTGAAGTTTGGGGACAAAACCCAGGACTTTTTTCCTCTGGAAAATGCAGTTGCAGGTGTTTTTGAGTTCTAGTTGTAGAAAACTGGGAGACTTGCTGAGATTGTTTTTTACTCTATAAACATTTCTAGAAAAAGCCCTTTTTATAATCATTGTTGTTGTTTTTTAGATAGTTTACAAACGTAGTTTCAAATTAAAATAAAAAAATATATACTAAAGCTTTGATTCTGGAAAGCCTGGAGTTCAGAGAACAGTAGATGATTTTTTTTTTTTTTTTTTAAGAAGAAAGTTTCCAAAGCTGTTGTTTTGAAAAGTCTTGACTTTCTTGGGACTTTGATCCGAAACCTAGAAATTCTAGAGTCCTGGTTTTGTAACTGCAGACAGTCTGGTGTTTCGGGAGGCGAACGTGAATCATCATGGGAAGGATTGTGAATCTATGCACAAACTGGAGGGGGGGGGATAAAGTCCAGATCTGATGTGTGTATGG
>JAQMYI010000037.1:36917921-36932330 GCA_030014275.1 Clariallabes melas | reverse complement strand
CAGAGGATAGGGTTAGATGGAGGCAGATGATTCGCTGTGGCGACCCCTGAAAGGGAACAGTCGAAAGACAAAGAAGAAGTGAAATAGGCTATGAAATAACAGGTACAGAGTATTTGAGCAGGGACGTAGGGGCAGGATCAAGGTAACAGAAAGAAGGATTGACTTTACTGAATAACTCGGAAATAAAAGCAGGAGTTGGAGGATCGAAATCAATAAAAATACCAGTTGCAAAGTCCGTAGGGAAGTCATTTGATTGAATAGGGGAGTATACTGTTGAGGGTTGGGATTTGTGGTCGTACTCAATTCAGAGCAGGAGCTTGCTACTGTAAGCGGCATTCACAAGAGGCCACACACCTCAGTGACCTTGAGTGCCTGATTCTTCTGCTCAGTCTGGCCATAATATTGGGGGAGAAACCGTAATGACAAACTGGAGGTAGCTCCAAAGAGCCTACAGAATGGCTTAAAGAATTGGGAGGCAGATCGTGCACCTTGGTCTGACACAATATCACTGTGGAGGCCAAGTAGCCGTATCATCGGCTTTGCGGTCTCTTTGGGGTCTCACATGCTGCCACCCAGATGGAGATGTCCTCCTTTAACGTTGGCCACCAAAAAAAACGTTGTTGAACCATAAACATGGGGACCCTGGGTGACACGACTATTTCAGAACCTGGGAGGAACAAAGAGGTTATTGTTGGGAGGGGGGGGGGGGGGTACATTACTGAGTCTAGGCTCATGGGACACGGCCTGCTTGATCTTGATTGCAATATCTAGCTCAGAGAGTCATGTTTTTGACTTCTCTAGTGCTTTTAACACCATCCAACCTGCACTTCTGAACCGTAAGTTGGAGTACATGTGAGTGAACCATCATCCATCTAAATGGATACTGGATTACCTCACAAACCAACCACAATATGTGAGGACTCGTGACTGCGAGTCTGACATGACTGTCTGCAATACTGCAGCCCCACAGGGAACAGTCCAGACACCGTTCCTCTTCACCATCTACACTGCAGACGTCATGTTCAGCTCAGCAACCTGTCACCGCAGAAGTTCTCTGACGACTCTGCCATCGTTGGCCTGATCACGGAAGATGATGACAGAGAGTACAGAGGACTGATTCAGAACTTTGTGGACTGGTGCCAACTGAACAGCCTCCAGATAAATGCGGGGAAGACCAATGAACTGGTGGTGGATTTCTGGAGGCACAAACGCACATCTCTATCACCAGTGAACATTCAGGGAAAGGACATTGAGAGAGTGTACTCTTATAAACACCTGGGTGATCATTTTAACAGCAAAATGGACTGGACAGACAACACAGATGCAATTTATAGAAAAGGACAGAGCAGACTCTTACTGCTGAGGAGACTGAGGTCTTTTGGAGTGCAGGGAGCACTACTGAAGGCCTTTTTTGAATCTGTGGTGGCCTCAGCCATCTTCTATGGAATGGTTTGCTCATTAGAGAAAGGAGGATGGTAGCTAAGCTATTATCATTGCTGGAGAATGACTCTCACCCCCTGTGTGAAACAGTTTCATGTCTGATCAATAACAGACTGTTACATCCCCAGTTTCTGAAGGAGCGACATTGAAGGTCTTTTCTCCCTGATGCTATTAGACTATACAATTAGAGCTGCCCCCAGTGAACCAGTCATCGCAACACACACGCTGTTATTACTGTTGTATACTGTTGTTACAATATCTGAAATTTTACAATATAGTTACAATAGTTACAATATCATATTTTTTTTCCTTCTTTTTCTTTTGTATTAATATATTGCATTTATACACTGTACCGCCCCTACTTTATGTTTTCACATTTTTTCTTTGTTGCTGTAAGGTAGAAATTTTCCCACTGTGGGATGAATAAAGGTATATCTCATCTTATCTTATCTTACCTTACCTTATCCTATCTTATCTTAAACTGCACCCTTTACACAAGTGCTACTTCAAGTGCTAAATCATAATAATCTCCTGTAACCTCCTGTATGTAATATTCTGCGAACTAGCTTTCACGTGGATTGGTTTGCTTTGAGAAATATTTGTATTCTGATCTCATTATAATCTGGTCTTGTTTAATTTTTTCTGGAGCAGAATAATGAGCTTCTCCAACACAAGCTCCTTCGTCCAGTTAGAAGAACAGTGGAATTTCCTGGCAGTCTTTGTTTTATCAACTCATGGGGTAAATTATCTCCTGGGTCTTCCTCTGAACTCCTACGTCATGGCACTGCTATTAAACAGACGCAGGACTTTGGATCCGTGTGACGTCTTCACTGTAAACCAGGCCGCTGCTGAAATCTTCTTCATGCTCCTCGCTCCTTTTCACATCTTGTTTTATGTCAGTTCTGAGACGTGGTTTTATCAACTGCTGGGGTTCATTCTGTGCACTGGGATGATGGTGCGTGCTCTGCTCCAGTGCTCGGTGTGTTTGGAGCGCTACATGGCTGTCATCCATCCCATCACGTTCCTGAAGTTCAGACCTCTCAGATATCGAATTCTGATGTGTGTCATGGCGTGGATTGGTGCAATGGCAGTTGGCGTCGTCGGGGCATACACATTCCCTTCCATGCCCTACTACATCTATGGAGTCTCCTATTACATAATTCTAAGCATGAACACCTTCAGCTGTGTGTCCATTCTGAACACTCTGAGACATCCAGGGCCAGGAGAGAGGAACACCAACAGAGGCATGGAGGACAGAGCCAAAACGCGAGCTTTTCAAGTCGTCGTAATTAACCTGCTGACATTTTTGGGCCAGAACACACCGATAGCTGTCATGTTTGGAATCCTATACATTCTGCCTGAGACAGTTTCTCATGTAAGCTCAGAGGCTTGTCTGGCCGTTAACATAGTCATGGGATATTTGCAGCCGGTTTTTGTGCTCCATAAAGCTGGAAAATTCTAGTGATTAACATGCTGTGTGATTCAAGTGACTGACATCCTATTTCCTTCAGCTGAATGATTTACATCAAGATTAAAATTCATATTTATTAATGTGACAGAGGGAGTGGCGTGTGAGACCTTCACCCCTGTACCCTTTGGAGCTCCTTCAGAGCTCTTAATATGTTTCTGTCATCACCTCCTCCTTTTGTACCTGACTGACCTGTTTAGTATCTGGATGTAAGTGGTTTATTTCTTCTTCAGGACTATTCTATATTCTAAAATGGCCTGCGTGTAACCCATAGACAGCTCTCTGGACAGCTCTCTGTCTTTATTTCATGTGAATTACAGGACATTCAGAGCTACTGCACAACTGTTTAAAAATTGGTCCTAATAGAAGACATCTGGGCAACAAGAAACACATGACTGACAGGTGTTTCCTATTGCCCAGATGTCTTCTATTAGGACAAATATTTAAACAGTTGTGCAGTAGCTCTGAATGTCCTGAAATTCACATGAAATAAAGACAGTACTTGATGGGAAAAAGTATAAATCAAAATGAAAACCAGAGAGCTGTCTATGGATTACACGCAGGTCATTTTAGAATATAGAATAGTCCTGAAGAAGAAACAAACCACTGGAGTACTTACATCCAGATACTAAACAGATACTAAACATGTCAGTCACGTGTTTCTTGTTGCCCAGGTTTCTCCTATTAGGACTAATATATTAATTATTAATATATAAAATATTTTTGGTCACTTAATATGAGTGGGACTGTTCACCCCAAATCTCTCATCTACAGCAGAATTCAAGTTTTATCAGAGCAGACAATATTCCTCTGATCAGTTGTCTAATTTAGTCATCAACTGTAGTCTTAGATTGTTGTTCCCAATAAACTGTAGAGGAACCTTATGTGGTCTCCTGCTCCTGTAGCTCATCTACCATTGGGATTGATCTGTTTGGATCTATCTTCTTCCATAATATTGAGTTTATCCAGTAATTAGCATTTGCTTTTATCATTGTTTTTTCATCTTAGATTATTCTAATAGATAACAATATATTGTCTGGTACATATTAACCTATAATCCTGTAAAGACTATAAAGTCCTCACTAATGTTCTAATAGTGAGGTTATTTAACCAACAGTCATTGGACAATGGGGAGCCACATTTTCTTTTTTCTTAATAAAGAAAATTAATTAGATCAATTAAAATAAAAAGAAAAGAAAAAATATATATACAGTATATATATACTTTTGTCCACTGATTTTTACACTGACTGGCACTAAGGGGTAAATGTAATGTCCTGGTTCATACTTTCACCATTTTTGTACCCATTTCTCCGCCTTTAAGTAGACCTTGGTGGTAATACAAATACTGGAAGAAGTTGGAAAATGTGCTTATAGCAATACAGTGGAGTTCTTGAACATTTTTCAAATTTGACCATGAACAAGTGAAGCATACTTATTTATAGGATGATCAGTGAGACCTGTGACCACAGTGAAATCTGCGAGAACAGTACCTTTCACATGTGAATTTTTTGGTTTATCTTTGGTGGAAAAAAACAACACGTTATGAAACATGGTGTTGGTAGCATTATGAGTTCCCCTCTGCGTCTTGGTCATATCCCTGCATCATAAGCGTGTACAGTTGTAGGAAAGAAAAGACAAACAGGACTGAGTGTGTTTACAGGATATTCACTATGAGCAGGTTGTAACCAAGTCCTGGACTGAACAACAGGACAGTGTTTATGATCACAGCAGAAGCAGGAGTGCAGCATCCAGCTGGGAATAAACACTGAGGAAAGGGTGAGAGGTGCAAAGGACAAAGTGTACTCCTGAACACAGTGGAGCTACATTGTGTGTGTTCATAGCACGTTCATGGCATTGTATTTGCATGAATTTTGATGAATATGACAAGACAAAAACAACACAGATGACAACAGAGCATGCGCACATATACACACACGGGCAAGTAAAAGAGATTAGGAAGGACAAGGAACTGTGCTGCGTCATCAGTAAGCGTGTTCATCTTTTAAAACTATTGTTTTTTTATCGTTAGAATGAACGATTCTATGCTAATTGAAGTTGTAGTAATTCTGTAAATTTTAGTTATTTATTTTCTGTTACTGTAATATTGAATATGTGATTTGTAGGAAAGAAATTGTTTATGATATTTATTTAGAATTACAGCAATACATTTTTATTTTATTTAAAAATATATATTATATTCTGTTCCTATTTAAATATATAAAGATTGAATTATTGAAATAATTGAAATAATATTTATATTAATATGTAGGATAAAATCCTCTTTTGGTGTGTGTGTGTGTGTGTGTGTGTGTGTGTGTGTGTGTGTGTGTGTGTGTGTGTGTGTCAGTAATAGGTGTTTATTTAAGCAGGAATTGGTGCCGAAATTTACAGCTTTAGTCTATTATTCCGAGCTATATTTATAAATATTTATACAGTTTATATTTTTAAAAATATTTTTATATATCTCTAT
This sequence comes from Clariallabes melas, assembly GCA_030014275.1. Classification (NCBI taxonomy): domain Eukaryota; kingdom Metazoa; phylum Chordata; class Actinopteri; order Siluriformes; family Clariidae; genus Clariallabes; species Clariallabes melas. The sequence continues at coordinate 36,926,950 of JAQMYI010000037.1, read as the reverse complement.
TTCATACTTTATTTTATTGTAACAGTACTCCTACATATTGTAAATTTTATATTTTATATAATTTTTTAGTGGCATATGTCTCTTCTTATTTCCTTTCCTTTTAGGTCACAAACAGTTGTGGAAGCATTTTACTGCATATCATACTGTGATATATGATTGTGTATGTTACAAATAAAATTAGAAATTTGAAATTTGAATTAAAAAGTGTCATAATAAATTAACAAGAGGACCTGGGAACAGTTGCGTATCGTATTGAGGTCCTCACGTCAGCTTCCCTGTATGCTCAGACACAAAACCTCATCAGTTACTGTAGTTCAATTAAAAAAAAGCAATTAACTCGAGCTAATTGCACTCTGCTGTGTTTTGAATGCGGTGTTTGTGTTTAGTCTTAGTTGGATTTGATTTGAGAAATATTTGTTTACATTTTTCATCTCCTTATGTCTCTCCTGTGCAGTTTGCATTTTTCTTCTGGAGAAGGATGATGAACTGGTCCAACACAAACTCCTCCATCCTGTCAAAAGAACAGTGGATTTACAGCAACCATCCCCTCTTTGTTATCGTCATTCATGCGGTAAACTATGTCCTGGGTTTTCCTCTGAACTCCTACGTCATGGCGCTGCTTTTAAACAGACGCAGGAGTTTGGATCCCTGTGACGTCTTCACTGTAAATCAGGCCGCTGTTGAAATCTCCTTCACGCTCCTCTCTCCTTTTCACATCTTGCTGAATGTTACATCCGATACATGGTATTATCGACCAATGGGTTTTTTTCTTGGCTTTGGAATGTCACTGCGTCCTCTGCTTCAGTGCTGGGTGTGTTTGGAGCGCTATGTAGCCGTTGTCCATCCCATAACATTCCTGAAGTTCAGATCTCTCAGATATCGAGTGGTGATGAGTGTCGTTGCGTGGATTGGTGGAATAGGAGCTGGCATCAGCTGCATGATGATATACCCTATCATGCCGTACCAAATTTTTGGAGTCATCTACTTTATCATTCTGAGCGTCAACACCTTCAGTTGTGTGTCCATTCTGAACAAGCTGAGACACCCAGGACCAGGGGAAAGGAACGCAGACAGGGGGATGGAGGACCGAGCCAAAAAGCGCGCCTTTCAAGTTGTTCTGATCAACCTGCTGACGTTTTTGGTCCAGAACACACCGCTGGCTATTCTCTTTATGATCCTAAGCAGTCTATCTGACTCTGAGTTTAAAATGGCTGCAGACGTTTGTCTGACCGTCAACCTGGCAGTTGGTTACACGCAGCCAGTTTTTGTGCTCCATAAAGCTGGAAAACTCTTCAGAAGGAACTGATGCGATTAAAGCCACGTGCCTCCTCTATCACTCATCCAAGTGATTTCTGTTCACATTTCTATGTACATTTACTCCTCCACAGGCACCCCTGGCAGAAAAATATGTGAGGCAGAATCTTATAGAATTGCTTCAAAACTTTGTGGCATGGCTTCCACAAGGGTTTATAAACAGCCCTTTGAGCTGGTGGTCCATCTTGGCGTGATTCCTAAGACACTCTGACTGGGGAGGCGAGTGACATGCCCGTCATTTTGAGACAATTTTTGTGGCATGGTGCATTATCATTATTGTAGAGAGATAGAGAGACATAGATCAATAGATATTTTATTGATGCTAAAATAAATTATAGACATCCAGTAGTGACAGTAATACTACACGCTGTATAGCTTAGATATAGTCAGTAGACACTGGGTGTATATATACTGTACAGTGTATATATATAAAGACAGAATAAATGAATGATATAATGAAAAATTTAAGTGAACCCTTAATGTACAATTGTATTTATGACAAAGACACAACAGTGCAAATAATAATAATAATTGTGCAAAGAACAGCATAAAAGTGACTCATCACCGGATCTATGCATATTGTATAATAGTATGTAAACCTGAGAGTTATTGAGTAGAGACTGAAGCTAAAAGATGAGAGAGTAGCGCTGTAGCACAGAGATATGTATGTATATATCAGAAGAGCCTTAAGCCTAAATCTTCCTACTCCACTATTCCCACTCCTATGGCCCTATAGGGAGGTGATGAAAACCCGAATGGGGTTGATTTCCTGAGTCTGTTAGTTGAGCAGCTCTGCCACACTCTCACTGAACAATTTCACTGAACACACTCTCATGTTTAGAAAATGCCCTGTGCAGTGAATAGTCAGAGCTGGCCATATGGTCAGGGTGGACAGTGCTTTCTTTAAGGTCCTCCTCTCCAGTCCAGTTCCAAACCAACCACAAACCTGACCACCTCAATAACCATCTCCTTGGTCTAAGTGATGTTTAGCTGTAGCTGCTTTAGACTGCACCAGGCCACAAACTCTTCCGTACTCCCCAGTATAGCAGTATCATCAGAGAACCTTTGCATGTGGCATGGTATGTGAAGTCAGAGGTGTATAGCGAATAGGAAGGGGGGAAGTACTCCGGTGTTACTGACTGTAGTTTCTGAGATGCAGACCCTCGTCCTGACATACTGTGACCTTCTGGTGAGGTAGTTAGGGTTAGGGTTGTCCCGATCACCAGATTTGAAAATATCTGCATGTCAGTCAGCTTGTTTTTCAACAAGAGGGGCTGGATTTTGTTGAAAATGCTGGAGAAGTCATAGAACATTATCCTTACAGGAGCTTTCTCGCAAACTGATATTTGCCCACTCTCCTTTGCAGAACTGCTCAAGTTGTGTTAAATTTGATGGTGACCATTTGTGGACTCCAGTCTTCAAGTCATTCCACAGATTTTCATTGGGCTTTATGTCTGGCCTCTGACTAGGCCAGGGGTCGGCAACCTTAAACACTCAAAGAGCCATTTGAACCTGTTTCCCACAGAAAAGAAAACACCAGGAGCCACAAAAACCTTTTGTCATCTAAAATGAAGATAGCGCTACATATCTCGTTTTCTTTGTCTGCTATGTTTAAAAAATCATAGTGTGTTGCATTTATGAAATCAATGAACAGCTACAGAGAAAACAAAATCTTATTTCTCTTTATTAAAAACTTCAAAGACGCTGGGTTGAAGGTTACTTTCAAATAAAACACTCAATGTCTATTTTAGTCCTCCTTGTATTTATGAAATAAAGAGACAAACTTAAATTATCCACCTGTAGCAAACCAAAAATGCCATCTGCCGTTAGCGGTCAACCAAAAAAAAATGGAGCTCAAAAAAAGATTTATATTTTTATTATCATTATTATCAATGATGACATCATATTAATATGACACATTAATTTAAACTTTAATTAAACCAAGAAATCTTTAATATTATATAGTTTAGTAATCTGTAAAAAAGAAATAAATCTTGGTACATCTTTAATCAATTATTATTATTATCAATAATACAGAGGAAGCTGGTGACTTCGCAGGGTGTTCCGAATAGTGGAGTTTTGTCGAGGAAAGTTCCTCTCACCAACATTCACTGCAAAAGGAGCAGGGAGTAGGGAGCACCCTGTGAAGTACACGGAATGGAACGAAAAGCTCAATAAATCGCGTGCCTGTGGGTGTCGCGCAACAGCGGTTGTAACGAATATTTTGAGCGACAAAAAATTAAACAAGTTTTATTTTAATGTTACAAGATCACCATAATCTTCAAATGTAGAATTACATTTAAATTAATGAACCAAAATAAAAATTTATTTTAATTAAATACTCATTATTTATTTTCCAAGGCCACAGGGAGCCGCAGCAGAGGGATGAAAGAGCCACATAGCTGCGCGCTGCCGACCCCTGGACTAGGCCATGCAAGAACATTTACATTTTTTCTCCTTCAACTACAGTTTTGCTTTGGGTCACGGTTATGTTGAAAGGTAAACTTCCCATTGACAACTTCTTGATTTTCATCAAGAAGAAGTTGACAGTATTTTGCCCCATCAATTTTCTCCAAGTGCTCCAGCTGCAGAAAACACCCCATAACAAGGTATTACCATCTTCATGCTTTACTGTAGGAATGGTGTTATTTGAATGGTGAGCTGTATTGGATTTACACCAGACATATTGTTTGGTGTTGTGACCAAATAATTCAATTTTAGACTCATCTGACCATCTGCATTTTCGCAAAGCTCAGTCATGACTGCATGTGGCCCTTATGTGAGGAGAGACTTTTTTCTTGTAACCCTCTCATACAAGCCACATTTGTGGAGAATTTGTGATATTGTTACATACATACAATGACTCTTAGTCAAAAGTTCCTGCAACTGCTTCAGAGTTACTGTTGGCCTCCTGGTAGCCTCTTTGACCAGTTTTCTCCTGGCTCTGTCATCCAGTTTGGAGCGACCTGCTGATCCAGTGAGGCTCTGTGTTGCACCAAATACCCTCCACTTCTTAATAATAGACTTTACTTATGCTAGGCAGTGATAAGGTCTTTGATTCTTTTGTATCCATCTTCTGACTCATGCCTTTGCACAACTTTATCCCAGAGATCTTTTAACACTGCCTTGCCACCCATAGTTGATTGTTATCTTCACTACTAGGGACTGAAATGCTCCAGATTCTGTATTTTATTTTTTCTGTTTCTTTTCTGATATGTTGGTGTAACATCTTTCACTTGGATGTTAAAAGTTGCATTGAGTAAATACAGCTGAATAAAACAAAAACATGTTTGTCTTTATTTCAGGCTACAAAGTAACAAAATGGATTAATTTTAAAGGGGAGTAATTCTTTACTATACACACTGTATAGATAGTTGCATTTTTCATTGGGTGTGGGTTGTCATGATGCAGCTTTAGCTATTTGAATATATGACAAGTATTCATAGAGATTACTGATGAGATAGTAATAACACAGGCAGACACACACACACACACACACACACACACACACACACACACACACACACACACACACACACATAAAACTGAGCATCAAATCTGAGACACTGGAGTTCTTCTGAAGAATAAATGAGCTGCGCTACAACATCTGTAAGTGTCCATATTCTTCTGAACATTTTAGATTGTTTCTTTATTCTAGATTCTATTTCATTATAAATCTATTTGCATAACGTAACGTTTATCTATTCGTTTGTATTTACTGGTTAATCACAGCTGGTTGTGACTGAGTTTAATGTCCACTTTGCAGAAAAACACATCTGAGCTTTGTGAGCTTTATTTAATTTTGAAACTTGATAATTATGCACTAATCACAATAAACACTGTGTTTAATGAGCATTTCCTATAATAACATCCGAAAGGAGGGACATGAACGAAAAAAAAATCTTTCATAATTTATTTATTTTAGTTTAATGGCATTACATTGATTACAGTACTTAGATAATTGATAGACATAAGTTTATAAATATACACATATATTAAATGTGTAATTATATATCTAATATGTATTTTTTAATCAGTAGTAGTGTAGTTTATTATGAACTTTTGGCAAACAAGAATCATATAGTGTCCAAAAAAGGTCTAATTATGAGCAGTACTTATTTATTATTATTTTAAAATATTTTACACATGTATTTTTGTATTTGTGATATATTTTTATTTAAATAAAATTTTAATGAAATGATGTGGAACATCATTGAAATATGTTACAGCTTTACCTTTGACTTGTACAAAGCATCAAGACTAGAGACATTTTATATTCATTTAAAACATTTCCCCTTATTAAACATCATTACATGAACCAGTTATTAATCAGTTTATGATCAGTCGAGCATGCATTGCGGACGTCCCTATGAATGAGCCGTTACTATGGAAACGATATTGTTATATATATTACATATTAGTTTAGATAAAGTGCATCTGTAGGAATCCACATCTTTTATTATTAGTCAGAAAAGTAACTTGTGTATAATGTGTGTATTCTGGAGGACAGGATGATGAACATCTCCAGCACTCTGAACTCCTCCGTCCAGTCAGACGTCTCGGTGGAGTACATCATCAAGCTCACCTTTGTTATATTCATACATGTGCTGAATTATCTCCTGGGTCTCCCTCTGAATGCCAGCGTCATGGCACTGATTCTACAGGGGCGTAGGAGTTTGGATCCGTGTGACGTCTTCACTCTCAATCAGGCCGCTGTTGAAATCTTCTTCCTGCTCTTGGCGCCTTTTCACATCAGTTGCGACATGAACTTGGAGCTGTGTCTCTATAAAGCGACAGGCTTCATCATCGGTGTGGGGATGCTTGTGCGCTCTCTGCTCCAGTGCTTGGTGTGTGTGGAGCGCTACGTGGCCGTCGTCCATCCCGTCACCTTCCTGAGGTTCAGACCTCTCCGGTATCGCGTGGTAATCTGCGTCATTACCTGGATGAGCGGCTTGGTGTGTGGCGTCGTCTGCATGTTCCTGTTCCCCTACCTGCCTTACTGGGTTATCCTCGGCTACGCCGTCGTCATTCTGAGCATCAGCGTCTTCAGCTGTGTGTCCATTCTGAACAAGCTGAGACACCCAGGACCGGGGCAGAGGAATGCTGACAGAGGGATGGAGGACGGAGCCAAAAAACGTGCCTTTCAAGTCGTCGTCATGAACTTGCTCACATTTTTGATACAGAACATTCCAATCTCTGTCTCTTTCTGTATGCAGGACACCTTGTCCATGATGAAGTTCACTCTGGCTCTAGCGATCAGTCTGGCCATTAACATCATCATGGGGTACATGAATCCGGTGTTTGTGCTCCATAAAGCAGGAAAGCTCTCGTTTTTTAAATCTGCATGCTTTTAAATTTTTTATTTGATTGAATCCTGAGATATTTGAGTGCTCGATGTAGTTGCAAGAAATAATTATGGAATAAATAATCAAATATATGGCTTAAACCCAGCATTAAAGTAAACGTTCAAGTGTCTGTTGCTCTTAAACGTTGCACTCAAAAATGCATTTATGATTTATATGTAATCTGCTCAGCTTTGAGCTTAGATTAGATTAGGGAGCTAGCTGTCCTACTGTAGCTACGTGCACTCACTATATCATTCTATGAGGTATTTATTTTTCCTAGTAACTCTATAACTCCACATTCTTATTAATTATGATATAATAAAGTAAGAAAATCCAAACATTGGAGCAGTTCTCTGGTGTATGAGTGCCAACATTTATTCAGTTTAAACCATTAGAACTTTGGTTCTCAGAATGAGATCTGTCCACTATTATAAATCCTTTAAAATTTCTGCTCTGAGTTTGTATTTAAAACACTAATAGACAGTTATTATACATTAATAGTTTCATGTAACTTGGATTAAATGAATAATAACATCTGAAACAGCTGAAATGTAGTTAGTATGTAATGTAAAGTCTTTATTATGTACAGAACATTGAGTTTTAGGTTTCAGTGTGTGTACTGTTCTGAAAGGATGAGTAAATCTGACGGCACTCGTTTTTGCCTAAATGTGTTTAATGTCTTCAATAATTGCAAATGTTTATAAAAATAATCTGCTGTTGTGCGCCAGAGCTGTTTTGCATGTTTGAGAGATGATTTGTTGCAGAGTTCTAGGTCCCAAGCAATCATTTTTTCTGTCTCAAATGGTTCAGCCGTGGCAAAGCCTTAAATTCATGCAAAACTGGCTAATAACTCCATAGTTATACATAATTATGTATTTGTATATTGTGTCATCATAGTAACCCTAACAAGCTCAATATGAGTGACATCATCTTAAGTAATATCACACATGAGTGACATCATAGTGTGATGCTTTTTTAAAACATATGGCAAAAATTGGGTCATAACTTCTTAAGTGAAATTATATGGAATGACATCACATTGAGTGATTTCTTAGTGTGATGCTTTTTTTCAGCATCCAGGGCCTTTTGGAGGTCTTAACATGCTCAAAATACACACAGGTTGCTTGTGCGCCCAGGCAGTGATGGCACAGGTGCTTGGGCCCACTCCCGCTTTCAACTATATTTATGACATCAGCCCTATTATATAGTTGAAAGCAACGGGGAGTGGGCCCAAGCACCTGTATGAAACTCAGTCCAATTCTAGATTTCATTACACATGTCATGGGCTCTACTCAACAGGAAGTCATTTATTTTGGGTTGTTTGCAAAACGCACCAGATGAAATTTGATATACTCTGCCTAGGACATTTATGTGATCATCCAAGCTTTCAGACATCCTGATCCCAAGCCATTTAGGATGCAAAATTGCAAGAGTATTTTTGATATCTCAAATGGTTCAGCCATAGTGAGGCCTTAAACGTATGTCAAAAAAGTGTGTAATAACTTATAATTATATATAATTATATATTTGCATAACATATTATGACATACCAGTAATCTGAACAAGCTCAATGTTTTTTGTTAATAGTGTTTTTTTTTTTTTTAAAGCATCACACTTTTTTTTTTAAGCATTACACAAAAACTTACACAAACATGCTTAAAAAAAACACAGGTTGCATGAATGGCAATGGCACAGATGATTGGGCCCAATATTGTTGCTTGCAACTATATTTATTATTGTTTTGTCGACATTCTTTTAATAATAATAATAATAATAATAATAATTGTTATTATTATTATTATTATTATTATTATTATTATTGTGTTTTTTATGTGTTTACTTCTGTTGTTTCTTATGACTTGTTTCTGAGCTTTGGTAATAGAAATGTCTATATTTGTCGTGCCAATAAAGTACACTTTGAGAGAGATCGAGAGAGAGCAAGTCAGCTTAATTGTGTTCCTTTATTTTAACCAATCATAATGTATCCACCTTCAAAAACATTATTTTATATACTACAGCCTAAATAAATATGTAGATAATATAGGTGTATGCATAAAACACAAACACTTAATGATTTAAACTAAACAATAATAATTAGATTTAAATGCTCATCTAAACCTTTTAATTCAGTGACAAGATGAGAGAGAGAGAGAGAGAGAGAGAGAGAGATAGTAAAAATCAAAACAAGACAAAAACTGAAAAGTAAAAAATAATTAAATAAATTATTTAAAAATGAAATAAGCAGCTTTATCTCTACATATTGTGTTAGAATCTCTCTCTCTCTGTCTATCTATCTATATGTGTGTGTGTGTGTGTGTGTGTGTGTGTGTGTGTGTGTGTGTGTGTGTGTGTGTGTGTGTGTGTGTGTGT
>JAQMYI010000037.1:36822241-36835772 GCA_030014275.1 Clariallabes melas | reverse complement strand
TAATCGAAGCTGTGATGGTTCCTAGCAGTGTGTGTGTGTGTGTGTGTGTGTGTGTGTGTGTGTGTGTGTGTGTGTGTGTGTTTGCGTGTGTGCGCGAATCCTATGGCTTTAGTTCCAGCTCTAGAACTATCCGCTCTAGCTGTTTGTTTGTTTGTTTGTTTGTGAACCAGAGCGGAGTTGATTCCCTCCCTCTGTGTGTTCAGTCGGTGACTGCACTCTTGGTGCGCTTTCCGTGCAGGGAGAACCCCGAGGAGACGGCATGGCCGTTACACGCGCTCCCCTCCTGCTTGGGCAGCTCGGACTGGATCTCCCGCAGCCGCGTCATGGCCCGGTCGATGGTCGCCGTGGTGACCAGGTTGAAGTCGTGCATGCTGACCAGGTGAAGCAGGAAGTTGCGCCACAGGTTCCGCTGTGCGATGTGAGGACCGCAGTTCTCCACAAACAGCATGATGGCCTGGTTCATCTGGTTATCAGCTATAAACCTGGACAGGAAGTGACACGCTGGTTCTTAGACTGCTGAGAAAAAAAATTATAATAATTTTGGTGTATTTTACAAAAAAAAACTTAAGACGTACCCGTTTTTCATGACGTGGAGGTTCCAGAGCTTCATGACCTCCTTTTCTCCCTCGTTGACATCGGTGAACTCCTCGATTTGCTGCAGATCAACAGGACACGTGAAATTATTAAAGTTTTTTCCCTGCGAACGAGCCGTTACTATGGAAACAACAACGTATTAAAAGTAAATCATCAGAGTGATGCGCGGTTACCGTGGAGGTTTTCTCTCTCAGCCACTCGGGGTCTCTTTCGTCTTCGCTGTCCACCTCCATCTCCTGAGGACGCAGAGGCATGCAGCTGTCGCTGTGGAAGTACAGGCGGTTGTGTCCGCTCATGTACGTCCTCTGCTGCTCCGGCTCGCCGTCCTCCGACGCCAGGAACTCCGACAGGCTCGGCTTCGTGCGCTTGGGCCTGAGCAACACAGCGACACACGTGAGATCTCTACGATCTGTCCCTGTACCTGACTCTGTGAAGCTGCTCTCTGATTGGCTCGTACCTGCAGACGAGGATGTGCGTGAGGGCGGTCCTCTTGACGGGGCCGTTGCGGCTGAAGGCGAATCCCGGCTGGCTGTGGATGTCCTGAGGGTTCCCTACGTACGAGCCGTCGTAGCACTCGTTTATGGACACCTCTATCTGCGCGCCTTTGGAATGGGGCTGGATAGAGGAACGCAGAAGAAACAAATATACGTTTTTATAGTCTGACCAACATTAAAGACACATATTAGTTTTCTGGAAATAGATCTGCACAGGTTTAGCGATCACGAAAGTGGGCGTGTCTTTACTGTAGGGGGCGTGTCCACGCTTGACGAACAGCAGGTCACACGCCCGGACTCACCACGTAGTTGAAGATGAAGCGGCTGTGTGAGAGTTTGAGGTGTTTCAGGAGGCTGTAGAGTTTCTGGCAGTTCAGCGTGCACCAGGGACAGTGCAGGTCGTCACGCGCCTCCGTCTGCTGCCGCGTGTTATGGTTATACAGAAACTACCGGAAACACAGGACATCGGCCACAAATTAAAATCTGTATTTTTACATATATAAAACAAGGTTTAACATGTATAATAGAGATGAACCGGTTGATCGGTCTGGTTTTCCGTGTGACTGGGTGTGACCGGTGATCACCTGATCAGCCTCAGATATAAACCATTCTGTGCCGAGCGCAGAAGCTTCCGAGTGGCGCAACAGAAATACATTTTTATGGCATTAAATTATCAAAAATCTTGCGCTATAAGTTCGCACGCATGGCTGTTTCTTTATAATCCTACTGGTGACAACTATTCCCACACTGGCATCCTGTGTGTTATAGCAGCCCATAATAATTATGGCGGATGAGAGAGACACGCGCTGCTCAGTAACAGTGTAGCTTTGTGTTTCATTTAATTTGAAGTTAAATGGTAAACTCTGCGCTTGGTTTTTAAGTGAGAAAACTGGTGTTAAAAGAAACGAGCTACATTTAAAACTTTTTTAAAGGTTTAAAATGGTGACAAAATCAAGGAAAATGTATAAGATAACAATTTTAATGGAATCAGTACACAGGTATGGTGATAATACTGCATCGTGAGGTGCCTGGTGATTCCCGTCTCTACTGTACTGTCATGGGGGCAGGACCACATAAAAAGAAGACGCACCTGATAAAAAATGCGGAGTTTCTGTCTGGGCTCGGAGACGGTCTGCTCTCTCCTCGTCTGTACTCCGCCCCCGCTTGCCCCGCCCACTCCTCCTCCTCCTCCCGTACTGCTGCCGCCGTTCACTGAGTCTTTCACTACTAATGAGCAGAGGGAGCCACAGTGAAGATTAAACTGCTCTGAACACACTTTTAGTATTAGTAGTATTAACTAGTAACTATAGTAGTGTTAATGTTTCGTTTACCAGCCGGGGCAGATCTGAGGACGGGGGTGCGGATTTCGGGGCCGCTGGTGTCTGAGTTGCGTGTAGACAGTGGTTTAGCTACGGGAGCCGTGGAGGGGTCGTTGGGGTCGCCGGTCCACCGTAGTGTGAACTGTAGAGTCGGTCCCTGAGAGAACGTTTCAAACGGAGGCAACCTCTGCAACAAATAATATAATATCGAATCAGGTGTAAAAAGCTGTACAGGCCACGCCCACAAGTGACAAACTACAAGCGACTACTTGCACATGTGTGTGTACGCACTTTCTAACGCACAACTCAGTTTAGAAAAAAAACAGACGTTTGTACATGAGCGAGGAGCGCACCTTTCCGTCCAGGATGGTCTCCCAGGTGGCTCTTTTCTTACTGACAGGACAGTCTTCTATCTGCTGCATCGACACTTCATACTCACCGTCTAGCAGCTGCAGACGCCTGGAGCACACACACACACACACACACACACACACAGTCAGGACAACGGAAAAAAAAGGACGCGCATCTATATAACGGTCTTAAGTGAGCCGCTCATCTCTCACCTGTTCTTATCAAACACGGTCATCTGTGCGACGAACATCTCGGTGGCGTTTCCCTCGTCGTCGCGGTGAGACACGCCCCTCTTCTTTCTGCTCGACAGGTCCTCCTTCACATCTACACATACACGCAATTTTAAAATTAAAAAGAGTGTACACCGTATTCAAGACCCTGTAACAGGAATAACATCTATGATAACTGCTTTAATTAATGCGCATAACAATTTTTATATTTTAAATTATAATCCAACTCATAGAACACTAAATTATAACATTATTATATGTTATAATTGTAACATTACATTTAAATTTCTTTTTTTTTTTTTTACATTTTATTAAAATTATCATGTGAACTTTTGTTAAGATCTGTGTTTAACTCTAAAACGCTAAAAGTTGCTCTAAAGGTTCTTCTACACATTTTTAAAAATTCTCCCCAATTTATTTTAAACATTGTTCTAAATTATTACCGTGAGTGAGTATGAAAAGATTTACATGAAGTGTGTGTGTGTGTGTGTGTGTGTGTGTGCAGACCCATGTTCTCGTCCGTCTCCCCGTTGACGTAGGAGCTGGAGTGTGTTTTCCCGGGCCGAGACACTCTGAACAGCAGCGAGTAGGACTTGACCATGTGGCTGTTGCTGGGCTCGAACTCGGTGCTGGAGACGAGCAGCGTGGGGAACGACGCCGGCTTCGTCTGCTTCTCGTCTGGGTTCAGAGGCACCTGCTTCTTCCCCGTAGGCACTTGCTTTATGGGGCAGCTGACGTCCTGCACAGGGCAGAAAAAAACAACAACAACACAGAGAACCGTCACACCTCCTGTAGTCCAGTGTCAGTAGTAGAGGGGTGCCAATATTATCAATAATATTAATAACGGTAAGTAATATTCTAATGTAGCACTATTTGTTTAAAGTTAAGCTTAAATAAATTAATTTAATAAATATAAAATATGTTTAACGTAAAAATAAACAAAAATTTACAAATAATTAATTTTTAAAAAAATTTTTTAAAAGGAAATAAATAAATAGAATATCGACATTTAATATAGCTACAATAAATATGTAAATAATAAATAATAATTAACTATCAAACATCTAAAATAAACCAGGTAAATAAGTTACATTTACAACACAAATAAAAAGAGGAAATAGATATTTAAATAACAAATAAAATGTAAATAAATTTATAAATGTAAAGTTAAAAGTTTACCAAAAAAACATTTTATATTAATAATTACCTCCTATTAACTAATAGTTAAGTACATTTAAATTAAATAAATGAAATAAAATTACTTTAAAATCAAATATATAAACGAAATAATCAGAACTCAGACAGGATAAAAATAAAAACTAAACATTAAAATGTAACTGTTGATGAAATATATCTAAAACATATTATATTGTACATATATTTATTTATTTGGTTTATTTACTTTTAATATAAATAAGCATTCATATTAGAATAAATAGAATTTTTCAAGTTTTCATCTTGTATCAAATAAAGTCAAGCTTTTGAGAGCATCTAATTAATAATCACGTGCATTAAAGTTAACGATGTATGAATACTGAGTAGTGTTTATGATTGTTTTGGTGTGTGTTTGTGTTTTTGAAGACTGAACTCACCTTCCTCTTTTTATGGCAGACTTTGACGAGTAAGACCTCGAGAGAGACTGAGTTCTGCTCGTTTTCTGAGTTCTGACACGGCTTATCTGCAGAGAGTGGAGACGGAAATAACAGCCTGAGTAACTCTTTAACACAACAGCGCTGATTATTTTCCTCTAACGGAAAATACCTTCTGACCAATCAGAGTCCAGAAACTTTTTTTTTTAATCGCTCACCGTTTTTATAAAAGAATCCAGTAAAGGTCAGCTGTAGATGCGACGATAAACTGGAGGGAAAGAAGAGAACATCAGTAAACACCTGTAAAGCAGTGTGTGTGTGTGTGTGTGTGTGTGTGTGTGTGTGTGTGTGTGTGTGTGTGAGAGAGAGAGAGGAAGAGAGAACCCCTGTACCTGTGTGACTCCTGATCTCCTTTCATCTTCTCCACCTTCGCCAGCATGTTGTCCACTTTAAATGATTTCCTACACACACACAGATTAATACTCTGTTATAAACAAGTTAATACAGCTCTTATACATATATTATACATTATTCATGTACACACACACATTCTTTCTCTCACACACACACACAAAGCTGAACATGATTCCTCGTCCTCACCGTGTGTGTTCAGTGTACAGAGTTTTAGTTACCTGTTGGCGTTTGTTCGAGAGTTTCTATGAGACATGAAAGTCAGGCATCTGTGTAGCAGAATCGGCTGTGGGACAACACACACACACACACACACACAGACACACACACACACAGTTTTATTTCAGTATTATAACATAGCCATACACTTCTTTATAATTTCATGATGTGAAGTGTTCCTCAGAGGATCAGGACAGAGCGGATCTAATATTGATATCACAAAAAAAAATATATATATATATACTATATTATATTTGTTAAATAGCAGTTCTAAACACTGATTGGATGCTACAATTTAAAATCATAGAAGTGTTTTATAAGTTAAAAGTTAGAATACATAAAACTTCAAATGTAACTGAACATTAAATATCACTGTACAGCACAAGTCGAAAGTTTGGACACAAGTTTGGATTTATTTTTTACATTCTAGAACAATACTGAAGTTTTTTTTTTTTTTAACTACGAAATAACACATATGGCATATGGCACAAAACTTCATTTAGAGTCACCAGCCTCAGAAATCACCAATTAACAAACAGCACCTCAGATTAGAGCCGTTATGAAGCTTTACACAGCAGAATAGTAGCAGATATACATCTCAATATCAACTGTTCAAAGAACTTTACAGTGTAGAAAGAAATAAAAATCAGGAATGACCATGAAGTTAGAAGGGGTGTCCAAACTTTTGATGTGTACATCTATTAATCTATCTATCTGTCTGTCTATCTAGATATCACTGATTATTGGCACAAATGATGTTAAAAGAGAATTATAGCGTGTATATATATATACGTACAGCGATCAGGTTTCTCGTGCGCAGAAATCTGTATATTTGCGTAGGCTCTGTGTGAGGAAAGAAAAACATGAAATTATAATACATAAATAAAACACCACAGGTTCATCACTAGTGCTGCATTTTTAACTAGAGCTGGAACTGATGTGGTGAGAGTGTGATCCGTTTCGGGCCGCACAAGCAAGATACACACAAATAAAACCAAACACAGGCAGGGAAAAAAAAATAAGGATTTAGAAATCTTTAAGACCGGGCTGTATTTTTGTTCGGCTTTATTTGGATTGTATTAATACTCTATTTTATTATATTTAGGTAAGTAAGTCATATAGATATAGAGGTATATTTATGAAATATTTTAGTTTAAAAAATATTTTATGCTGAAATGCTAATTAACACTTTATATTTATAAATAAAAATCTGCAGTTTGCAATATTTTGGTTCTAATTTTTCTGCTGCTGATGAGTCACAAACAAACAAACAAACAAACAGAGCTGCAGAATTTGACAAAAAAAAACTCTAAATGATTATTTAAACACACTGTGATTGTGACATAAACAATATGTATTTACTATATGTACATTTTACAATATGTGAAATATTTACAACATTTTACAATATGTAAAATATTAAATGTACCGTTTTATATTCAATCATATTTATACTTTAGTTATTGGCTTTAAAATTGGCAGTTAAATAATTGCACGGGTCCATATCGCGATTAACATTTTTATGCAACTGATTGTACAGCACAATAAATTAATAAATAAGCAAATGAAACGAATAAATAAATAAACCTTACATTACCCCCCACCCAAATCTTGCCCCCCTCCCACTCATACATACATACTATCTACCTATACATATGAAAATAAAGAAAGTGAATAAAGAAAATCAGTCACACCAAGAAACATGTCGTGGCGATTAAACACATATTATGAAAAACAATTTCTACTTTTGCATGCTTTTACAAAACTCCTCTGTTCAAACTGCTCTGGTGTTAGAAAAAACTTAAACAGGAACACTCTACAAATTTTCTCAAAAGGGTTCTTCTCAGGGTTCCTTAAAAGTAGAAACCAATATAACTTTGCATATACAGTATATATTAGACAACTGTATGATAAAATTATATCCGTATCCTGATAAAAATGACAGTTTTAATTTAGATTTATAAATCCATTTTGAAGACGTCATCGAAATCCTCACATGTTGTCTAACTCGTAGAAAACCATCCTGATGTGATATGTGTGGTATATCTGTGGTATACTAAATATACTGTAATTAAAACGTTATTATGGTGTTTTGGAATAACGAGACAGTGCTCACTCGCACGCACGCACGCACGCACACACACACACACACACACAGTGATTTATTAGTAAAGCTGACTCAGACTGTCTATAAATACACAGTACAGGTTAAATTCATCTCACCATCACAGGAACAACAAACAACTGCTTACAACCCTCTCATTAAATCTCTAATAACGAAGGTTTTAGCTGCGTAACGTCTGTCCTTCTTTACCTTCGTCATTACACACTAGGGGAGCCCATCTTCTTGCAGTGTATTTGGAGGAGGAGTGAAATAAAGGTAGCTTGAAGAATTTAAATAAAAATGCTTTATCTGAGAGGTGTTTCAGCTGGGCATTAAGTCATACACAGTGGGGTAGCTCCAAGACCTGTGTTAACTTGTTAAAGAAGAAGTCAGATACAGGAAGTTAAAGTGTTATAGGAAGGATGGTAATGAGAATCAGAGGGAATTCTGGTCAGCAACCACATGGAGTTGACGTGGAAAAACAAACACATAATGTGTTCACTCGGTAGGAGACAAAAAATAGAAAACTTCAATTCCCAGAAAATTATTAAATATTGATACAGATAATGAAATCTTTCAAGATGTGTGTCTATATTTTTACACATAAATGCTTTCACAAACTGTAAAGCTAATAAAACATAAATCTGACTAAATCCAGTGTAACGGAAGAAAGTATTATAAATCCATTTTTAGGTTTATTTCCTAATTAAGCTCCAGCCTTGTTACAGGACGTACGGCAGTACAGGACTCTACTAGTTCTTTCTTTCCTCCTTTTTTTTGGCTTTTCAGACTGGCACTTTCTCGAAGATCCAATAAACTGTAAATACTAGATAATATTTTTTAATTAATACTTATTTAGAACCCCTTCGAAAAAAAACAACAAAAAAAAACTCATTGATAAAAAACATGACTTATAAAATAGTATAAAGTATGAAATAGTATAAAGTATAAATTTTGGAAATATCTCCATTCCTAAACTATTCCAGATTCCTTTAACAAACCTAATCTTGTGTTTACAGAATCAGGTCCGTCCTTTATTTCATTGTCCTGATATCCGATCCACGAGAGATCAGACCCGTCTCTAATCGCTTCAGATTATTGTTTGTCTTCTGTCTCGTCTGTCAGACTCCCGAGACGAATTACGACTTAAACGACGATTTAATATGACGTTTATTAAACATTAATAACGAACAATAGACCTGTAACAGAATTTCACACTCCACACACACACACACACACACACACACCAACCTCATGTTTTCCTACATGACCGACACATTTCAATCACACTGAAGTTTATATTTCACTAATCGTTCCAGGATTAAATATACATGTGCTCAGTAAAAAAATAAAAATAAAAAAAAATACCATACTGTATGGATATTTCTGCATCACTGTTATTATTTGTTAAACAAAGTGATTTTTGTGAGATTACTAGTATTATTTTACATACAAATAATCTAGGAAAGAAAAAAGGAAATAGATGCTTATTAAGGGCAAATGTGTTATTATTATTATTAGTTAAAAATATTTATTAGCATTACTTTTGCATAGTTTATATTGATGTTGTTCTAGCTTGTTTCTGGATATTTTATTTATTTTAATGTCTTACAAAATGAATGTTGTGTATTACTTTTACATTATTAAATACATTTATACTTATTTACACAATCGGTATCTGTTAAATTAAATTATATAAAGTGAAAAGCAGGCAGGAACAGAACCAGAAGTGAGAAGATTAATTTATTTTGTGTGTTAAAGATGAAAATGTTAGGCAGTTAATATTTATTGAGTTATTTTCTATATTTTTTCAAAGGCCTGCAGTTACACTTAATAACAGTATTAACGTGTGTGTGTGAGAGAGAGAGAGTGTGTGTGTGTTCATATTGTTTGTAAAGCTGTGTTATAATTATTATACAGTTTTACTATGGGTGTGTTTCAGGGGTCAGACTCACTCTCGAAGGCCTGCAGGAAGAGCTCGTGGTCGGCCTGGACCTGCTCCATCCTGGGCTTGTTCCGGACTGAGCTCCCGGCGGAGACACACACCGCTCCGCTCGCCCTGCCGCCCGCAGCAGCGCTCACCACCTGCCCCGGGTACTTCTGCGGCGCCATCGGGATCAAACCGACACCGGGGGAAATAATACTAAAAACAACTAAAACAAAACAATACTGTGTAAACGTAAAGGGGGGAATCCTAGCTAAATAGCTAGGCTTTCCCGACTAGCATGCTAGCTAACTGTATATAAAAAAAATCTCCCGGTCGCGCGCTCCTTTCTAAATCAATTCAGTTTTAAATTCCTCTCATTGTTCCGTCTCTTTTCTCCGGTTACTCTTAAAATTCCTGTCGCTTCATCACTAAAACATCACTCATCCACATTAAACCGATTAACCATTTAACCCGTGTCAGTTAAAAACAATAAAATGTATAAAATATTCCAGGTAAAACTATACGTTAGCTTCCTGCTAGCTAATCCAGGAGCGTTAGCCGTTCTCCTCAGAAACAGGTTAGCAAGTTGGCTAACGCGAAACCGCGAAGAATACACGGGCTCGGTCCCAAATCCCTCCCACCTCCTCGCTCTCAGCGCCCTCCCTTAGACCAAGTCCATAGACAGACCCGCGCCGAGGGACCCTAATTTAGGGAAACTATCTTACCAATGGTTTGGGATTGCACCCAAAGAATAACTCGATTTAGGCACAAAAAATATTTTTTATTTGTATTTTAATTTACGCACACACACACACCTATATATGTGCATCTGAAGAATCTAAAGTATTTTTTATTCAGTAAAATTCACCCCAATTTAAATCGAGAACGCTTATAAAGTGAGAGAGAACGGCTCCGTTTGATTTAAGCCCGCCTATTCTGAATAGAGTTGTTCAATCAAATCGGACCGACTCTGTTTGCAGGCTTCCGATTGGTTCGATTTAATTTGATTGACGGAACATGAAGATCGGTAGACGCTGCAAATTTGCCGCCAAGACGCTCGCGCGCTGAGAGAGAGAGAGAGAGAGAGAGAGAGAGAGTGGGCGTGTAGTTAGTGTGCGTTTTAAAGTTTTTTTTATTCTAAATTCTATCTATCTATCTATCTATCTATCTATCTATCTATCTATGCAATTTTAAAGAATGTAAAATAAATACAATGTAATGATAAATAATAAACGAATATATATATGTAAAATAAAATATATAATATTTTCAAAATAAAGAAAATTAGTTATATTATATTATATTATATTATATTATATTATATTATATTATATTATATTATATTATATTATATTAAGTTATATTATTCTAAATCTTCTTTATTTTGAACATATTCAACAATAAAATAAATCTGAGAATAATTAATATAAGACATTTTTGCTTAAATAAATTATGAATTTGTAAAATAATAATAATAATAATAATAATAATAATAATAATAATAATAATTGTCAACTAATTCCTGAATACTAACATTTCCCCTTAACGTGTTAATTAATTTACTTTTTTTTTAATTTATGAATACAATTATAAATGTGTAAGTAAATATCCTACAAATCATTTCACTCTAGGACATTTGTTTTCTTGGTCATTTTTGGTATTATTTAGTTCTTGTCTTGTTATTATTATTTTTATGTTGTTATATAATCTCTGTGTAAATGAACCTGTAACATATATGAGAAAAAAAATCATATAAGTCATTCTTACAATGTTAATGGAAAACTGAGCATTTAATTTTTATTATATCATAATCTGCCAAATTAAACAAAATATATTTCTTATTTATATTATATTACATTAATGTTATATATTAATTAAATAATATAACAATAAATAATTCCTGCATCTCCCTCTGACTAAAGAAGACGGAATTTTGGGAAGTTTTATAAAATGCTGTTTTTGTTGTGTGTGTGAGTTATTTTATATTATATATGTTAGATATTTATGTGTATATCTATATATGTATATCTGTTGGATTAATGCCTTAAATCTGAGGTAAAAAGTACTGAATAATGAATAAATAACTTAATGAATCTAAAACTGAAGAGAAACAAACACGCGGCCGGTCAGTTTAATTAACCCGGAACTGTTTACTTTCACTGCGCGTTTCTACACGGAGCTTCAACACCGGCGACCCGGAAGTCTGAGGAACGTGAGCGGAACCACGGGAAACACACACACACACACACACACAGCAGTTCCGTTCCCACGTGTGTGCGATGTGAGGACGGGGGGAAATAACTTCAGATCAACTTTAAATCACAATAATAACTTGTGTAAGTTTAATCAGTGAGTGAATAAGAGACAGACAGGATGGCGGATTTGGTGCAGCAGAGGGTTGAGGATCGGATCCCCGCACTGGAGCAGCTGGAGAGAGTCGGACTGTTCACCAGGAGAGAAGTGAAGTGAGTGTGTGTGTGTGTGTGTGTGTGTAAGACAGTGTGCTAAAGAGTGAGAGAGTGAAGTGTCCTATAGAAGTGTGTGTGTGTGAGAGTGAAGTGTGTGTGTGTGAGAGTGAAGTGTGTGTGAGAGTGAAGTGTGTGTGTGTGTGTGAGAGTGAAGTGTGTGTGTGTGTGAGAGTGAAGTGTGTGTGTGTGTGAGAGTGAAGTGTGTGTGTGTGTTGGTGGTTAATGTAACGCTGTGTAACTGATCTGTGTTTCAGGTTGATGCTGAAGAGATCGACAGCTCTGGAATATAAACTCCACAGATCTGTACAGAGTAAAGAGGATTATATTAACTACATCCAGGTGAGGAACAACAACAGATTAAAGGGAAAAAATCATCCATTAGACACGTTACAACTCTACATGAAGAAAAATGTCCAACATGTTGAATAATCCAGAGAGATTTAGAGATTAGAAACTGTGTCCTGGGATGACATCACAAGGGGGACAGACAGACAGACAGACAGAGAGAGAGAGAGACAGACAGGGATAGAGAGAGACAGACACTTTATCCACTCATGAGGGAAGTTGTTACCAGACACGTCAAATAAGAGCAATAATCATAAGTTAATATATAAAGTGATAAATAAATATGATCATGTATTATAATAATAGTTATGACGGAGTAAAGATCAGGCCGATAAATAAATAAATGTGTTCTTGCGAGCAGTCGGTCGTTTGTGTTTTTTTATCAGAACTCACGCGTTTTTCATTGAATTTTTTTTTTATTATTTCAAATGAAAATCGTGTCTGTTAGTGATGCAGGTGATGAGCTCATGCCGAGGTGTTAATGATGGTGTCTTGTGTGAAAGCTGGAGGTCTGTCTGAGCAGGAGGTCTGTACAGACGAGGAGACAGACAGACAGACAGACGGAAAAGGACTAAAGCTCCGCTGCATCGCTGTTTATAATTGGAGACGAAGGTTAAACAGGGTTAAAGTGAAATTACTGAAAGGAAAGGGTTGAGATGATGCAGACTTTAATTCTAAACTAAATCCCAGATGTAGATGAGCGTTAAAGTATAATGATGAACATGTGACTCATTCAGGGCGGATCTTCCCCTTTAATCCTTTTATTTATTCCACAGGCACGCTGCAGGGAACTCTAATGGAGTCATTCATTACTAACTCTCTCTCTCTCTCTCTCTCTCTCAGTATGAGGTGAACGTGCTGGAGCTCATCAAGAAGAGAAGAGCCGTGAGTGTCTCCATCTAAAAATATAAACTGTACAGTGGAACCTTGGATTGCAAGCGTGCTTGTGTATCAAATTACTCGTATATCAAAGTGAATTTCCCCCATAAGAAATAATGGAAACTCAGACGATTCGTTCCTCAACCCAAAAATATTCATATAAAAATAATTAATACAAAATATAAAGTAAAAAATAAAAAAAAATTAACCTGCACTTTACCTTTGAAAAGAATCGTGGGTGGAGTGAGACGAGCAAACGAGGAGGAGGGAGGGAGGGGGCTACTGTGTAGGACGACTTTCTCACACACACACACACACACAGTAACACACACTCGCCGTACAGCACGTCGCCAGCACACACTCTGTCTTATTCTACTGCTCTCAATTTATAGGGTTTTTATTACATTTTTCTTTATTTTAATGAAATCTAATTGTTTTCAGTCTCTGATTTGTCTCCTCAATGTTTTCCTGCTTTTCTTTTTATGTAAATAAATTAACTCATTAATAATTAATAAAAGTACAAAATAGTGATGCTCCGATTGATCGGCCACCGATCATGATCGGCCGATATTGGCTAAAAACAGCTTGATCGGCGAACCCC
>JAQMYI010000037.1:36593727-36601227 GCA_030014275.1 Clariallabes melas | reverse complement strand
TTTAATCCCATTTTATACCCACTTTAATCCCACCTTAATCCTGCTTTAATCCATTTTATACCCATTTAAATCCCACCTTAATCCCATTTTATACCCATTTAAATCCCACCTTAATCCTGCTTTAATCCCATTTTATACCCACTTTAATCCCATTTTATACCCATTTTAATCCCACCTTAATCCTGCTTTAATCCAGCTTTACACCCATTTTAAACCCACCTTAATCCCATGTTATCCCACTTTAATCCTGCTTCATATCCATTTTAATCCCACCTTAATCCCACTTTACTGCTTAAATCCCACTTTAATCCCACCTTAATCCCACTTTAATCCCACCGTAATCCTGCTTTATACCCAATTTAATCCCACCTTAATCCCACTTTAAGCCCACTTTTTTCTTTCTTTGTTCTGTTACTGTTCCTTCTCTCTCTTCCCTCTTTCTTTCTATTTCACAAAATCTCCTTTTCTTTTATTCCACTGAATCTCTCTTCACTCTCATTCCAAAGTCTTTCTTTTATTTTCTTTCCCTCTCCCCTAAAATTCTCTCTCCTGTTAAAATGCGTCATAATTTCTTTATTCTTTTCATAATCATTTTTCTCTCTACTCTCTCTCTTCTACTTCTTCCTTCCTTCTTTTTTTTTCGTTCCTTAATTTCCTCTGCTAAAACATGGCACATCTTTTTTCTCTTTCAGTTTGTTCTTCTTTTTTATTTATACTTATTTTGTTTCCTGCCCTCGCTCTTTCTTTTTCTTTCTTTCTGTCCTCCTCTTTTCTTCCCTTCTTTTGTTCTCCTTCATTCCATTCTGCTAAAACGTGCCACTGACGTTCTTCCTTCACTCTATAATTACTTTTCTTCCTTCACTCTTGTTTCTATCCTACATTCTTGCTCGTTCTTTCTCTCTCTCTCTTTTCACGTGAACACACCATGCTTATTGTGAAGCTAGCTCTTAGCGTTCAGGGTTATTAGCATGTTAGCTAATGTTTGAGAGCTGAGGAACGGCGCGGATGTGAGTTAGCATCATACATAGTGCGTTGGTGAAATGCCTGACGATTTCTCCAGAGTGTGTGTGTGTGTGTGTGTGTAGATGAGGAGGTGGAGGTGGAGAGAGTGATGTGGTGGGACGGACACTGACCCGGTCTCGCTCGGCCTGAAGCTCCCCAAACTGGTTCTGGAAGGCGGAGCTTTTCTGCTGATACATCTCACAATCCAGAGTCAACTTCTGCACCTGCAGAGTCAGACAGTCCTTCTCCTCTAACAGCTAGAGACAGAGTGGAAGAGTGTGTGTGTGTGTGTGTGTGTGTGTGTGTGTGTGTGTGTGTGTGTGAGAGAGATATAACAGGTTATTAACACGACCCTGTGATGTCATGAGCTCTGTATCTGCTCCGCATTACACAATAAGTAAGTAATTAACAGACTCCTGAGCACCTGGCTCCTCCCCCTCGTTAGTGTCTCGTTCTCGTCTTGAAGTCTCCGCAGCTCCTCCGCGAGTTCAGTGCGACGATCCCGCGCTTCCTCCAAATCCTGAGCCAGGATGTCCTGACACGCCTGACACACCCACACACACACACACACACACACATTGATTGTTGTGTCTTTGAGTGTTTTAAATGGATATCTGTGTGTGTGTGTGTGTGTGTGTGTGTGTGTGTGTGTGTGTGTGTGTGTGTGTGTGTGCCTGACCGGTGTTATGTTCTCAGCGTGCTGCAGTTGTCTGCGCAGTGTGATGATCTCGTCACGTAGCTGCTGCGTGTCACTGGCGGACCCTCTCCTCACTGAGCGGTGTCTCTGAAAGTCTGTCTCCACCTGAGCCTTTCTCAGCTCACACTGCAGCTGATACACCTGAGAGACAGACAGGGAGACAGAAGGAAAGAGAGAGACAGAGAGTGAGACAGGGAAAGAGACAGATGAAAACAGTGTAAAAGTTTTTTGAAGACTGTAGCGTCTTCAAGCAATGGGTGCGCGCACACACACACACACACACACACACACACACACACACACACACACACACACACACACACACACACCTGTAGGTTGAGATCCCTGCAGCGGATGTTGACTTCTGATTTCTCCTCCACTGCCGCGGCGTAGCGAACGTACAGATCACACTTTTCATCTTTCAGCTTCAACAGGTCTCTGTATATATCTACACACACACACACACACACACACACACACACACACACACTCAATTTCTTCATGCTTTAAAGTGTACCTGCAAGTGTATATGTGTGTGTGTGTGTGTGTATATGTGTGTGTGTGTGTGTGTGTGTGTGTGTGTTACCTGCGTGGGACTTGCGCAGGCGTGTGTGTTCAGTCTGCAGTGTTTTCTGCTCCTCCAGCTGCTGTGTGACGCGCGACAGCTCCGTCTGCAGGCTGCAACACTGCGCGCGCAGCTGCACCGCCTCCTCGCGCTCCGTCTGCAGCTCCCTCTGCATCCCCGTCACCGCGCGCACCAAGTACTCCGTCAGCTCCGAGTACTTTATCAACCCTGCTCACACACACACACACACACACACACAACAATTTTAGAATAATTATCATTTCAATTTATTATTTTTATTTTTTATTTTTTTACGGTTTATTATATTTTTATTCCTCTATTTCAGATCATTCGCTCTCCGCCTCTCCACACTGATGTTACTGCTGTGATTATTATCAACATTCATAACTTATCATTGTTACGATTCTCAACAGATAAATAAGAGGCAGCTCAGTAATAAATAAATCACAGCTTTAAGATAAAAAGTAAAGAAAGGAAAGTAAAAAAAAAGAAAAAAGATCAAGAATAAAAATAACAAATCAATAATCATGGTGTGAAGGGAAGAAGAAAATATCAATATAAAATATAAAAATATATTCTAAACAGGAAAGGATTTTTGAAAATATGATTATAATTGAATATTTAAACAATAGTTATGAAATTAATTTAACACGTTATAAATTAAAGGATGAGGGAAATGAGAGGGTGAGAGAGGAGGACAAAAAATATATAAAAATGTAAAAAAAAAAATTATTTGGATTGTTATTTATCTCTTTTTTGCTTTGTTTGTAATTTATTTTGTGATAAAATTCTCTGTTTATCACTCTCAGCTGTTTGATCTCACTTTATCACTGCATTAAAAAAAAAGTGCCAAATTAACATAATTATTTATTTTATATTAGATTTGAATAGAGAGGAACGTTTACTGCACACATAAATACACGCTGTAAATATGAAAGACAATTGAGGAGACAATTTTTCCCGCTCTTTCCTACATCTCCATCTTCAGTTTCACCCATTTAATCCTTTCATCATTTCATTTTTCCACTTATGGCACAAAAGTCTTATGTTTTGTATTACCAGGACATTATTAGTAGTAGTAGTAGTATTGGTATAATGAGTATGATGATGATGATGATGATGAAGACTGTTACCGCTGAAGCGGCTGGGCTCGGTGCTGGGTTTGCAGCCGGTGACCTTAGTGTAGATGGCGGGATAGTGGATCATCAGACCCTCCAGCAGAGCCATGGCTCCGTTACGGCCCTGAATGCGCAGCAGGTCCAGCATGTGACCTACACACACACACACACACACACACACACACACACACACACACACACACAGTACCAAGATTAAGAAATCTGGAATAACACAAACTAACACTACTGTTCTAGTAGACTACTCAGATCTTTCGATAAAAAATATCTTTTTTATTCACTTCATTAGAGATTTATTAGTGATGCATTACATTTTCACCAGTTTATATCCACTATAAATAAAATGCTTTATCATATTTCAGACAACACAGACACGCCCACACATGACATTGAGGCTACGCTCACATTACAACCCACGTTGCTCAGATCAGATTTTTCGCTCAGATCAGATTTGCGCGTCATGACGGTTTACATTCATAATCACACGTGACTTTTACAGTCAGTTGGCTGTATTTGCTTGAGGAGAAAAGCCGGATGCATCACTTTAGCAGGTTTAGTAGCTGTTGCTAGCGCTGCTATGAAATCCCAGTGCTGCTGGCGCTAACTGATGACACTTGAGACTGTTACAAAGCTCTGACACTGGAGACTCCTTCCATTTATGTTACACAAACATGTTTATTTCTTCATTACATGGCTCCTGATGTTTTTATTTAAACCAATTTATTATCGGACGAGCAGGTTACCATGGAAACCATAACATATTAGATCAGGAGGTGTGCATTAATATAAATAACAATGTTATAGAAAATGAATCAACACCAAATAGACCAATCAGAATCCAGATATGTGATTCATAATTCAGTTTCAGAGACGCTACAAAAACACTGAAGAATGTGAGAAGATCAGGATCAGATGACACGTTACTACAGCGCCGTGCCGTGATTATACTCCAAACTCCGACAGGAACGTGATGACCTTCAGCGACACACTGTCGACAGGATCGGGTTACACTCCGTGTCATGTTTCATTCTGACACAGAGTTCATTCTTTAGACTCAAACCCCTGATTGTTGCTTTTCAGTGAAGCGTCATTGTGTTAAAACCTGACACTTCCACTCCACACCACTAGGGATCGCCATCACCAGAGCACTACGCCACTTCCAGGTCACGTAAACTCTCACCTAAAGCCTTTTCCCTAAAGATTTTCCCCCCTGAGCGACACAACGGTACGGTAACGTATTGGTCTTTGAAAAGAGATCAGGAGTTGGAATCCTCGTCTCAGGAGCGAGAGCTCATATCAGCTCGTGCAGGTCAGAAGTGGATGGATTTTTGGGTGGATAGCGCTTTTCTCTTACAGCACCTCTAGAGCAAAAAAAAAAAAAAAAAAAAACGAAATATGTGAAAAAAGTTCTCTAGTAGGTAAATGTTGAAAAATATTTGAATAGTTGTTTTTACTCTTTGACCCCGCTCCTGTTTCCGCCAGCTCTTCCACACAAAGCTGAACCCCAAAACTTGCAAGCGCATATTATCTCTGGCACGCGTAGTCCTGACATCCATTTCAAGTGGTTTTAAATGCATCGAAACTGAACCAGAGCTCGATAAACAGGATTTGAAAGGATATGAATCAGTGTTTGGGGCGTGGCTATAAAATGAAAGACAATCAGCGAACAAACATCCTGGGCCAGTGTTAGTTTTAATTATTTCTATAGAATTTTTCACATTATTTGTACTAATAATAAATGAAAAAATATTGACTAAAAGCACCTTTAGCTGTGAGGGTCTACGATTCACATATTATTAATCTATTATTACTGTTATTAGTGTTTACATTAATGGTTAATGGAAAGATTTATAAATCTTTTTTATTTATAAACAAACAAACAAAGACACACCCGTTCAAACAGGAAATAAATGCAGAATAACTGTTTTAAAAAAAAACATTATTTATGTATATTTAATTTGTATAAATACAGTAACTTTAATATTGCATTTGTTGTATGCAAAAAAAACAAAAACTTGTGTGCATCAGCTGCTCATAAATTCACACCAACACCTCCTACAGCGATCAAGAAACCCGACCACGCCCGTTTTCTCACCTGCGCATTTCGGAAAGTAAAATTACAGCAGACTGTAAAATGTTTTATTGATTTGTTGTTGTTCTTCGAATGTAACATCTGTGTTTAAATTTTCATTAAATGTGAGAATCAGTGGTTGTGCACTGTGACAGATGTGCATTTGTGTTTAGTTATGATGACAACAATTATTATTATTATTATTACTAGATAATTGTGTGTAGTTATCTGTGTGTGTAGTTATAACCTTAGAACAAAATGAAACCAATGAGAAAGTGTAATTTAAAGAAACTATTTGTTCATATAATTACTGCAGTAACACAAACATCACTCACTCACCAACTCATCATCTAAACCACTTTATAGAACCCGGAGGAAACCCACCAAACACGAGGATCCGGAGTCGATGATGTGATCACTGACAATTTCATGTTATTATTGCTATTAAACTTTCTTTCTTTCGGCTGCTTCCCTCAAGGGGTCGACACAGCAGACCATCTGATCCACACACAACTTTCGGCACAGATTTAACATCGGATGCCGATCCTGAGGCAAAACTCCCATTTTGTCTGGGCTTGGCACCGGCACTGCATGCAGTCCCTGGGTATTATGGGGTGTGGCAACGCACCGAGGGTGGGGCTCGAACCCAGATCCTCAGAGTCCTAAACCAACAACTTAGAGCCGAATGAGCCACCATTTATTATTATTGTTATTAATATTATTATTATTAGATAATTTATATCCCGGCGATAGATTCTCCAGCTACACACACACACACACACACACATTGAACAGTTAGTGAATGCACACACTGAACAGGTGGAATGAACACACACACACACATTCACTTGTCCTCTCTCTCTTACACACATACACACACACACACTGGTCCACACACACACACACACACTGTGGTCCTCTCACACACACACACACAGGTCCACACACACACTAGTCCTCATGCACGCGCACACGCACACACACACTAGTCCTCATGCACGCGCGCGCACACACACACGCACTCACTGGTCCTCATGCTGCGGTTGGTGAACTTCATGCACGTGAGGATCTCGTCCTCGTCCAGGTCGTTGAGCACGCGCGCCTGCCGCAGGTAGGGGATGAGCACGCCCGGCCGCACGCCCAGGGAGATCGCGTGCCTGTTATCGTTAATCAGATCCCACAGATCCTCCTCACCCATCTCCTTCAAGTCCGGCGGCGCGTGCGCCACGTCCGACATGCTGACACACACGCGCACACACACACACAGAGAGTAGAGCCCGCGCACAGACCCGCGCCACCCGCGAGCGCAAAACAAATTAAACGAGGAACTTCTGAAACCTGAAAAGAGCGCCGGTGAGACTCCGCCCCCTGGGCCACGCCCAGCAAGCGCGCGTTCCTCATTTTTCAGATTTTTTCACACACACACACACACACACTTTGTTTGTTTTGAGAATGAGGCAAATATTAATTTTCACAAAGTTCTGCTACTTCAGTGTTTTAGATCTTTGTGTCAGATGTTACTCTGGTGTACTGAAGTATAACTACAAACACTTCATAAATGTCAAAAGCTTTTAAGTTTAAGTTGACACTTTATTTTTTTTCAATTCTCCCCTGGCATGCTGCCAGTCAACTGGGCTACGTAATCAATGCCACATCTGGAGAACTGAACACACATTCTCAATGGGATTTTAAAAAGTCTGGGGATGAAGGTCTGGGGAGGACCAGTGAGTGTGTGTGTGGGTGTGTACGTGTGCGCATGACAGATAGCTGGATAATGTAACATCAATTAACACCAATTATCTAATAATAACCAATTATCTAATAATATCTAATTATCTAATAATTTTCGAATGAAACATCTGTGTTTAAATTTGTGCATTTAAACTGTGACAGATGTGCATTTGTGATTAGTTATGATGACAATTATTATTATTATTATTATTATTATTATTATTAGAGATGTTCCGATACCATTTTTCCCCTCCCGATACCGATTCCGATACTTGGG
>JAQMYI010000037.1:36549145-36564290 GCA_030014275.1 Clariallabes melas | reverse complement strand
GCTTAAAAATCCTGAAGTCTGGTGTATTAGCAAAACAGTGAGCGGATCCAAAATGGCGGCCTGTTGGGGGTGTAGTTCACTAGATAGGGTGCATGACGTAGTGTTGAGTGCCCTATATAGTGCACCTACATAGTGGCTCTATTTTGGATTGAACCCATGCGGATTTATTTAAAGACGCAAGAAGGTCGATTTAGTTTAATAATAAAAATATTTTTATTTGAAAAAAAAACAAGGTATAAAATTATAAGAGCATGTGGGTCGGGCAAATTAGAAATACAAATAAGTACAGCATTGTACAATTAACACCAAGAACAATAATGTAATGTTATAGTAAAAATTTACATCTTTTATACAATTTATTTTGTTTAAAAAAAAAAACATTTCATATACATATTATCACACAACAATCCTCATCAAACCTCTGACTTTTGCTTTGCCTACCCTTGTCAGTCCTGAAGGGGGCGCAAACTTTTGCACAGAGTTTGCACACAAGTGTGTTCACTTAGAACAAATAAATACAAGCAATATGGAAGTTTTAATAAAATAGTGGATGTGATTCTATCTTGGATTTAACCGATGCAGATTAAACAAAGCGGATGAATAAAGAAGGATGATTTAGTGTAATAATCAAAATATTTACATCGAAAAACGAGGTATAAAAAGCATAGGAATTTGGGTCATGCAAAGTAGAAATACAAATACGTATTGTAACGTTAACATCATCAATAATAATGTAATGTCAATTCAGGAGTATGAGCTCCTGGAGGGGCACAAACTTTTGCACCGAGCTGTAGGATATATAATAAAACGCATACACTGATATTAAAAAACAGTCACTTTGTTTCTCGTCCCTCAGTGGGAGAAATGCGTCTCTCTGCATGAACTCCCACGTTCGAGGTTCCACGTCCCTCCCCGTCTGCAGTTCTACACCATCAGACCTGCATTGATGTCCAGAAGATCTCGTTCCCCCACAAGAGCTGGACGTAGCAGCGGCTCCACCCTGGGTCTCTCTCCGTCATCATGAGACGAAGAAGAATGCTTGAGCTGATTCGATGCACCGGACAGACGCGCCCCAGGTTCAGTCTCCTCCGACGCCGAACATCTCGACCAGCTCTTTGCAGTCGTTGTCGACGAGGTCGGCGGGTTTTTCTCCGCAGTCGTTCTCCGCCTCGGGGTCAGCGCCAAGAGAGAGCAGGAACCTAAACGAGCATGAAGTTAGGAATCTGTAGAAAAGTTTAAAGATTTCAAATACGTGATGTACAGTAAAAAGTATTTACTTGGCGATGTGTGGGAATCCGTCGCTGCAGGCCATGTGGAGCGGCGTCCAGCCGTCCTCGTCTCTCTGCATGATGTCGGCGCCGTATTTCACCAGCAGCTTCACACACTCCAGGTTCCCAGAGAGCACTGCCTCATGGATGGCTGCCATGCCTGGTGATAAGAAGTGATGAAAACGAATTACAGAACCAGACGCAGACTTTGTTGTGTCTGAGAAGTTGGTGAGAACTCTAACCCTCTAACCCTAACCCAGATGCTTTGAACTGGATCTAGCTTGTAATGAAAAAATGACACTCACTGACTACCCTGTACATGATGCGGTGAGCAGGAGGTCTTACCTGAAGGGTACATCGTGTCCAGGGTCACCCTTCTGGTCCGAATAAAGCGGCCGATCCTCTCCAGCTCCCCGTGACGGACGTAATCCTGGAAGACCACGTCATTGGGGAAGTGGACGTTGCGGACGGGTTTTACAGACTTGCCTGAAGGAAAGCAGGGCAGCGGACTCCCGGGTTTGGTGTTGCATCCCTCGTAGGTCACGCTCTGGGTCACTGGGCACTGGTAGTACTTCATCCTCTTGAGGAAAGTTCGTTGTATGGATCGTCCTCAGAATCCTGCTCGGACTAGGCTTCGGGTCGTCTTGTCGTCTGATGCTGAGAGCTTCAGGTCCTCCCGCTGTGTGCCGTCTCATGAGCTAGTTAGCGCTCTTTATATCCTTTCATGGACTATTTTTGGTGCCATCACCTCACAGCTCGAGTGACTGAACTGGAAGCTGAGTAGATTTTTGACCCTCCTGACTGATGGGAACTGATACTTCAGCTTGTTTTCTCCAAGATTCTTTCTTTCTCTCACACACACACCCTCCGAAGAGCTCATAGCTTGTGGTCACGTACTCCACAGGCAGCTTCTTGTAAACAGCTGTAAAGATGGTTTATAGATAAAGAATGTAAAATAAGCTCGCAAACATGTTGCCAGTTCTGGAAATGGCATCGATAAGCAACAAGAAAAATATTCCCATCATGTTTCCCATCATGAAGGCTATTTTGAGGCTGGGATAAAATTAAAGTATTAATATAACTTCTGTAATCATTAGGCTCAAAAATGGAGATTCCCAATTAAACTAATCACATACAGTCATAGTGATGGAGGCGTGGCCTGTGTGTCACTCCTATTGATGGAGGCGTGGTCACTGTTTCTGCCTACATGAACCCTGCGGCGTCACCTAAAAGTGTTTGAAGGTCGGTTTGAAGCTCACCTGTGGGAGCTCTGGTCATCGTCATCTGACAGGAACTGAGTCTGCCCAAATACTGCCCCCGTTAGGCCATAACCGTTACCACCCACAAGCTACCACCCCGAGCTGATACGCTAATGCATTAGATTAAACTCATGAAGTCACCCATAAAACTCCTACGTTTCTTGCAACGATTCCAGTAAGCTGGTTAGCTAAAGCCATGCATGGTGGACATCTAGAGGTTTTACACCTACAAAACAGGTGTCACTCAAATTGGCCACACCCCTTAACTCTGCATAAACTTAATAGCAAAGTTTAACTAATGAGTTACACAAAATTCACATACAGTTATAACAAATGGGAAATCTAGCTTTGGAGATAAAAACAGGTTTTGTCCCAGGTTGAAAATGTCTATTTTTGTCATAAAGTTGGGCATTTAAACATGGGGCTCACTTTTTAAGTGGACATTCAATGAACATGTTTTGGCACTGCCCTCACCTCCCCCATTGGTCAGTCCTAGTGATGGAGGCGGGGCCACTATGTGTCAGTATGAATGATAGCGGTGTGGCATGTCAACTTTGTCAAGAAAAACAAAAACACCAACACAATTTTGTCACCATTTTGTTGTTTATTTGGCCACCAGTTAATTTTTCCACATTTTTTTTCCTTTTTACGTGTGATGGAATGCTTACTTTCATCTTGTTCATTCCTCTTTCGCTCTTTACATCTTTACAGTAATAAAAAAAAAATAATACCATTACACAAGTCCCTCCCCCTCTATAAACCCAAATCCTTCTCCATTTAACGTCGACCCTCTGAACAACAGCAATAAATAGTCAGGGGTTAAAACGACACATTTACATCCCCGATCCTGGACGCGTGAAAAACTAAACGATCCGACAGACTGGTTTTACGAGACATGAGCGCGTTCCCCCACCCCTTCATTTATGCATGCGACGGAGAGGAGATGCAGAGCGAAAGATGGAATGTGTCTGAAAATGTGATTCAGTAACCGAGATGAAATCTCCCGCTGGCGTGAAGAACAAATGTAGTGGTACAGAAGATTCCCCCCCCCCTCACAGTCTGAACGTGACCGAGTACCAACAATTACACAAATAAAAACTGGAAAAATAGAATTAAATACAACAAATAGATAACTTTTCTATTGTTAAAAAAAATAATAATAATCAGTAGCTATGTATTAATGGTTATGGAGGAGGGGGGGAGAAAGAATACTCTTTTGGGGGGGAAAAAAAGAGAAAAAAGAATGCTTGGTCGTAGCTACATCTGTATTTAATTGAACCGAGGATGTACTGTTTTGTTTTTTCGTTTGTTTAAATCACTGTGATGCCCTGAGATCGATCTGTCCATCCCAGTCACCGAACTCTTATCAAACTCCCAAATTAAAAAGGTCCTAATACCAGCCCTTGTGGCTCGCCACAAGATGAAACCTTCAAGATTCTAATTAACAGACAGGAGAAACGAGATTTAATGCCAACACAAGGTTCAACAGTTTGGTCTCTGATCAAAGAAACTTCCCAAAACAGTGTCATTTCTTCTTCGAGGTCATCGGCCTTGGTGTAAAAAGTCTACAGGATTGACAGGGAGAAGTTTGAGGGTTCCTGGTACAGGGAGGGCTTGGAGTAGTGGAAGTGGTGGTTGGTGAAGGGGTTCGCCTCTCTCTATCTCACGCGCGCCTGCCCTCTCTCCTGTCCTTATAACTCGTCGTGTCCCTCTGCGTCAATGTCGTCGGGGTCCTCGAGGTCCAAATCCTGCATGATGACACAACAATGAAGATGATTTGTTTACGAGCATTATTAAACGCTAAAACCTTTACTGAGCTCATCCTCAGCTCTGAGCCAAATGATGAGCACGATGGTGTCATGCTCTGGAATTAGACGCCTTCAACATGGTGGACTCGCGGCCTTTCCAGACTTACGAACATTATAGCATAACCTTGAAACTCTTTCGTGCTCTTGATCCTGGAGAAACCTCCCTGTCCTCATTCTGCCTACTTGACCACACCCACTTCGAGTCAAGATGTGATGTTAATAAGCTGATTAGTTAAAGCAAAGGAGAAATAAACCACACAAACATGGACAGAGGTTTTTCAGGACCAGGACTTTAAATACTACTTTGTGCTAGTCAGTCATACGCAGGACTGTTTGTTAACCTGCTAGGAATAGGTGAAAGGGCTGGTTTGAACACAGAGTACGGGGCTTTACCTAGAAAAGCCAAACTCATCAGCTGATTTTATGAGTTCGTGATGATCAATGCTTGATGACTAAATTGAGGCAAATTATTTTAAAATGTTAGGGGGAAAATTTTTTTTTTAAATCCCTGGCGGTACTCACATCGACTTCATCATCATCTTCCTCTGCTGCCGGTGCTCCGCCTTCCTTTCCTCCGCTCTCCAGGAACTTTGTAAAGCCCTCCAGTGTTCTCTCCCCGCTGTAGTCGATGATCTAAGGCGAGAGAAGCGGTACATGGTGTATCAGAACATGTTGCTTGTTTAGAGCTGTTTAGGACCTCGGCTGTGCCACGCAAATTGTTGGCTAGAGGAATAATAAACTGGGATTGGGACACGGAGCGTCAAAAGTCGCTCATTTTGGATTTTCAGAACAACAAGCAGCAGGTATGGGGCGCTTCATGACTGACCGTACGCGTCAGCTTCAAGAAGCGCAGGTTTGACTTGACACAGCTGCTGAATGACCAGCGCATAACCGGGTCTAGATTTAGAACCGGGGATATTAAATAGTTCCCAAAAATACACTCTATAAGATCCTGCCAAAGGCCGTTATCACTCGCACCCATATTTGGGACACATCTATCATAAGCAGGCGTAATAAGATCCTTCATACTTAGAAAATCTGCATCAACGTTTTTTCCTTAATTTATTTCGCTGCAAAATTATTATGTAATAATAATAAGAAAAAGTTTATAAATCTCTAGAATGGCAGTAAACAAGGGCCGTGTCGCAGCACCAGATGCCAGCTGCCCCTCGGGAGCCCAGAAACAGGGGCAAACCATGGACTTCACCCAATCGACGAGGAGCGGATGAGGTGTGGGTTATCGCAGCAGGAACGCGCATTAGCGACACCTCCACCGCGACTGTAAGTAAACACCACCGCGCAGCCGAGTGCCACTTCGCTGCCCACATATCTGACGGGGCTGGTTCTGACCGGATTCCCCTGGCACACGACACCAGAGGGCGTGACAACCTCCTAACCTATAAACAAGTGCTGATAAATTGGGAAAGCCATGATGGTGGGCTGCACTTAAATTAACTTTAGCAAGACAGTAAAATTAGGTCCCATATTTTACCAGGTCGTTCTTATTTCACTCCTCTGCCAAACACACCGGTTCAGTGTCTAGGTAAATGATCTGCTACTGAAGTGCAACCTCACAACAGGCCAGGGAGAAGCGTTCCCTCTCTTATATGACGTCACAT
This sequence comes from Clariallabes melas, assembly GCA_030014275.1. Lineage (NCBI taxonomy): Eukaryota > Metazoa > Chordata > Actinopteri > Siluriformes > Clariidae > Clariallabes > Clariallabes melas. The sequence continues at coordinate 36,558,336 of JAQMYI010000037.1, read as the reverse complement.
TAGGGGGGAAAATAATCTACCCTTGAACAAAAAGAAGGAGGGAATGTCTGCACACTGGAGACGCGTCCAAATGTCTAAACATGAGAACCAAGTGAATTTTGGAAAACAGGTGCCCTTTAAGGCGATTAACCTTAAATAGACCCTAATTATAAAGTAGGAACTTATACTAGGGTACGGTCCTGATCCTAAATCGAGACATTTCGGTTGGTATTTAGGATTAATGTAACTCACACAATAATGAAATACATTTGTGGAACAAGTACTTGATGTAAAGAGGAAATACATTGTATTGTTTGGTTAAATTCAAAACTTAAAAGCCTGACCTTGCGATCGTCTCCTGCTGGGAAGAACTTGAGCGTGGGGAAGCTGTGGACTTTCACAGTCTCGATCTCGTTGGCCGTAGAGTCCATCTTGGCCACTATGATGTCTGCGTGATCCTTGTATTTCTCTCCCAGCTGATCCCAGATGGGAGCCAGCTGTTTGCAGTGCCCGCACCAAGGAGCATCTAACGCGAGCAAGGGGACATTGGGGTCAGGACAAAACGTTCTCCGAGCAACATGACGCTTTTGATTCTGGTTTATGTGTATATATATAAAAAAGAAAATCCATAATAAAGTTGCTTACAGAATTCGACAAAGACGTTCTTGGTGGCATCGAAGACGACTTCCTCAAAGTTCTTGCCTACCAGGACTCTGACTGGGTTCTTTTCCCAGTCTTCAGGAATGTCCTGGCTCATAAGGTGAGGCTGTCGACAAACACACCAGAGTTAAACTTACAAACGTACAGGACTGGAACAAAAGAATCCCAACCACAGGACTGTCTACAACATTACACTGAGATGTTCACCTTGAGCTTGCCCTCTGTGAATGCTGTGCAGAAGGAGATGATGTTCTCGGATGTGATCTCTGAGGACGCAGGTTTGTATTTGGTCATCTCGTCCTCCAGGGTGATGAGGCGCAGGGCGGGGCACTCGTCCTTCTTCAGACCGAAGAACTCCAGGATACGTTGGTTATCCTCCACCTCGCTGTCGATGAAGATGAAGAGAATCTGCAGGGAAGAAGGAGAAAAAAAAACTGATCCTTTGAACTGTTCACGCTAACGTTTTGTTTAATGATTGAATCAGGAACTGGCGGCGTCATATAAATCACAACCGCAAGCCTGCTCAGTCAGAAGTGCGAGATCATTCTACAGGAACGAGCTCGGGGAGTCACGCACCTTGCCTTTGAAGCCTTCGGCTGCTTTCTTAAAGTGGTCCAGCTTCTCCTGGAAGTCTTTGCTCGCTTTGGGCACGAAGAGCAGAATGTGGGACTTGATCTCTCCTCCGAAGATTTTAGGGGCCGTCTGATGAAAAAGGACAAAAAAAAAAAAGATGAAAGAAAAATATGTTTTAAAAATGTTGCACGTAGACATTTTAACCTGCGTGAAGTGCAATCGTGTTACTGCTCACAAGATCTTAACCCTCCAGCTTTACTCACAGATTACAATTTGCAAATTCTAATAATTTTTTTAATCAGAGTGTAGCTGGGGGAAGTGGACGAGGACGCGATCCTGCTCGGAGTGTTTACCTGCTCGGTGAACTCGATGACCAGCGGGAGCTGATTGGCCTTGATGAAGCCCAGGAGGTTCTCCTTGGTGAGCTCGTCATCAAACGTGTTACGGCCTTCGTCAAACTGAAACACACAGCAAAATAAATAAATACATAAATAAATGTTGCACGGAATTTGTACACAAGTCGCCGAGGAGCCAATACTTTTGACACCCATATCGGTAAAAGGGGTGTGACCTCTCACCATTCTTGACCTGTGAACAAACACAAGCCTCAAAATGAGTGTATGTACTAGTCTTGGAAAAGGGGGCGTGACCTATGTCAGTCATAGTGGAAGGGGGCGTGGCCTCACCATATACAAGATTTACTATCACACCTTTTTTTACGACTACGTTTGCGTAACTGAGCCATTAAACCAGTCGCTCGACTCGGATCGAGTGCATCGTTACGCAACGCGGTCATGACGAGGATTTTATAAACCGTAAACACCTTTGATGTTTACAGTGCTCTCACAGAGGTGTCGTTACACTCAGGTTTGGCGTTCATGGAAAAACCAAATCCAGATGTTTCCCGTAGACGGTTTCTGAAAACAAACACTTCCCTGATAAACAAGTCCCAAAAAAAAGGGAGAAATCATGAAAAAACTAAAGAGCGGAGGAGTAAACAGGTGGCACGGTGATGACGGGACACACTGCGGACGAGTGTTCGGGCAACAGGTGTATAAAAAAAATCACAGAGTCAGACACGGCCGAAAGCAGGGGGGTTATTTTAGGGTGTGTGTGTGTGTGTGTGTGTGAGTGAGTGAGAGTTGATGCCGGTCTGGACAGAAGCCAGTGTGGGTCAGGTTACTTGGCTACGATGGAGACGTGGGGCAATAAATATGGAATATTCCAGACTGACACACAGGTTTGGGGCTTCACATTCTGGGTCACAAGGTCAGGGAAGGAGGCGTGGCTTCTACACCAGTAAGCCCTAGAGGAGGCGTGGCCGCTCACTGATTGCTAGAAAAAAGGCGTGGCCTGTGTACCTGTCAGTCTTAGTAAAAAAGGTGCAATGTATGTACATGTCACTCCCATGAAGTAAAGGGGCGTGGTCTATGTATTAATGGTCTGTCAATGGTGGAAAAAAAGGCGTGGCCTATGTAGTGACACTCAACACAAAATCTTTTTTTTGGAGGACGGTCTGGAAATCTGTTGGTCGCATAAATCGAGTGGTGAAGAGGGCGGAGCTTGGAAACATTACTACTTCCTGTTCACTACAGCATTCATACTTGGATGGAATCTAACACAGCTGTGTTAATGTGTAGCGCCTCCTAGGGGTGAAAACGCAGGGAACGTGTGATCAGCAGTAATTATAAACACAGGATGGACTTTAATCACCTTCTTGAAGAGAACGACGGCGTCCTTGGTGACCTCGAACTTGGAGAACGTGGCGTCGTCTGAGGTGATGCCGAAGGGAATGTCGTCGATGGCCTCGGCTGCTTTAAGGAAAGCCTTGGCTCCGTCAGACTCCACATCCTGCACACACACACTTATCACTCACAGGTAACACACATCACGTTTTAACACCTTTTGTATATAATGCAGCTGTGTAAACACTGTGTAAACAACCTGCAGAATGGGTGTAAGCACAAGCACACACACTAATCTAGTGACTAAGCACAGACGCTGAGCCGCGTTCCTGAGTTGTACTGCATCATTAAAAACGGCTTTTTGACAGAAAACCTGAAGTGTACACGGCGTGATAACCACACACACACAGCGTGGTTAAAAGGAGTGTGACGCTCGCTCTGTGTCTGTCTGAGTCTTTACAGCCGACTGACCTTGAAGAAGCCGATGACGGCGACCTCGTTGTCGGCGATGAGCGACTCGGCTTGCGTGACTTCGCTGATCGCGGTGGCGGCCGGGCCGGTCTTCTTCTTCAACCAGTTCACGATGTCATCAGCCTGACGACCAGCTACACACACACACACCACAAATTAACACTTATGTATAGAAATTGTCTTTAAATAGCGTATCCTAGATTCTTTCACTGATTTAACAAAAGTAACAAACTTGAAGAAAGACAAAAACTTAAACTTGTGTTACTGAGAAATCACACACACACAAAAAAAAAAGTGTTTCTATTCTGAAGAAAGCTTCACCCACTGACTCTGGAGACTCCTTCCATAAACATCAAACAAACACCATGTTTATCTGCTTAAACATGATCAACACATGTTCATCTGACACTGGAGACTCCTTCCAAACACCACAACCTATCGGCAATGACTTAAACGTAAACTAAATGGCATAAACTTGTGGTTACTATGGAAACAACAGCATATTAGAGTGATGTGCATTAAAATATAAACCTGCGCTACAGCCAGAGCAGCTGTTATGGAGAATTAATCAACATAAAGTGGAGAAAATACAGCATGAAAAATCGTCCTTTATTAAATGATAAAACACTAAAACAGTCAGTGTGCAGGCAAAAATAAATAAATAAATAAAAAGGAAACAACTTGACTGAATAAATGTTTGCTGAAATGTAGCGAGTTAAAATGGTCATGTAACTTCAATCTATTTCGCTTATTAGCTTCTAATCTGCTCAAACAGAAGCTTGGTGAAGATAAACAACACGACTCCTGCATCAGCTCGAGCGCAAAACATGAAAAGAAATATAAATATTAGGGGAACAGAGACATGCATGTTGGAGAATCGACGTGTCTAATGGTACGAGTGCTGGAGTCCACGCGGAGGATTATTCTGCATGGAGAGAGAGAGAGCGCGAGCGAAGGCAGACGAAGTTCCTCGGGATCGGGTTACACGTAGCAAAGCCACAGAGCAACGTGAGGTTCAGCACGCAGAGCCGCGCCGAGCAGGAATCTCCCCGCGTGTGTGAAGGAGGGAGGAGAAGGGGGGGGGGGTCCCTCTCTCTCCCTCTTTCTCTCCCTCGTACACACACATAAAACGACTTCCACGTGTTCAAACCAGCGGCGCTCTCACGCTTCAGGGCTCACGTATACGAGGATAGATGTTGATTAGTTCTCTAGAACAGCCGACAGGTTTGTATCGCACGCTATCGTATCTGTAGAAACCGCTCGTCTACGGCAGGCGCTACACTTTATTATAAACGTGTCCGATTGTTGATCAGACGCTGATTTAACGTTTGTGTACAGGGTAAAAGCCAAGAAAGTCTTCAGGCACAGAACAGAATAGTGTGTGTGTGTGTCTGTCTCTCTCTTATTAACTCAAGATGGATATAAAGAGAGCCTGGTGAAGAATAAGAACATTTAAAGCTGGAAATGATTTGTTTTAATGACCATTAAATGTCAAAGAAAAAAGTGTTTTTTTTCTTTAATAATGACTGATGATAAATTACTCTTGGGTTAAAAAATAATAATCCTCTCGACATGCACGTGCATCCTAGTACTTCCTTATAGCCTTATAAAACGGGCGCTCACCTGTGTACTCTTTGGGCGCTGCCTTGTCTCCATCCTTGAAGAATTTGATGGTGGGGTACCCGCGCACCCCGAACTCCTGCGCCAGGTCCGACTCCTCGGTGGCGTCCACTTTGGCCAGGCGGATGTCCGAACCCTCGGCTTTAAGGATTCCTGCTGCTTTGGCGTACTCGGGAGAGAGGGCCTTGCAGTGACCACACCAGGGCGCGTCTGGAACCGAGAAGAACTTGGCGTTAACACACAACCGACACACACTCGATAATCAGGTTCAATCAGAGCAGCTTTTAAATGGCTTCAGGTTTATAAGATACAAGACGACCTGAGGAAAATTCTGTCTAAATTCAAGCTTCTGTTTAATTTCCTCCATCATCATCATCATCACGCTCATGTATTTGTATCGGTCCTGTAAGGGATCATCCCGTCACGGAGCCGAGTCTACATTAAGGATGCAGCGAGGTCATGTGTCTACAGGAGAGGTGGATCATGGGGGTCCGGAGGGTCCGAAATCACCATGGCAACAAGTTAAGACAATTAAATCTCACTAACTCAATGAGTAAATACATTCGAGTTAAATTAACGTCAGGATAAGTTTTGAGCAAAACGACCGAGGTGGAAAATATCTAACGTTAATAGTTAATAGTCACAAAAACAACATGGACACGAGATGTCTACACCCGAGGAAACGACGTGAACCACAGGTACAGGACGCCAACACGGGTCTCTCTCTCTGTATAAAGATAAAACAGTGTAATGTTTTACACTCGCCGTATTTAAATACAGAGGTGTAATAAAGTCTGACCGACATCGGATCTGATCCACAATCTGGCAAAGCACTGGATTTGTATAAATTTGCATGAGATATGGATTTGTTTAATCTCATAACATCAGGACCAGATAAGGGTTTTATTATCAACTCAGTTGTGATTGATTTGATAAATAAGCCGTGTACACGTGTACTACCTGAACTCACGTGACTGTTAGTCAGAGATGTGGGTTTTTTGGGGGTCAAAGGTTAAAACAGACGGCTTGTCTTTATACATCGAAAAGCTAGAAATTCCTTCATAATCATTTAGACTAAATGGGAAATAATAGATGACGCATTATCAGGAAGAATTTGTTTGTTTGTTGATGTATTTATAACTTTATTCCCCTCAGGTCAGTCAGCACTGCCCTGCTGTAAGTCCAAAGTCATGACTTCTCATATTTAAACTTCGTGCTGATGTACACGTCGGCCTAAACACCCCAGAGGAGGCACTTCTCTCTCTCTCTCTCTCTCTCTCCACCCCTGCAGCAGTTTAACTCCCCCTCCTGAACAAAAAGCTCGTGGAGCTCTCTGACTGGGCAAAAAACTCCAACAGTCTCTCCTTTTCCCCCCCCTCCTCCTCCATCAATCTCACACCCGTATTCCTTTAAAAAAAAATAAATCCCGCCCTTTAGTCTCTGCAATTGGTTGGCTACTCTGAGCATCGGCTTTCCTATTGGATATCAGCTCCATCAATCGCGTTCTAGTGAGCGGAACGATCGATCGTTAAACTGTCCAATTAACCGCTCGACGCCTGATAGAATAAGCCAATCAGAGCTATGGACTCACCTATCGCAGCCAATGATAACCCGCGGAGGCGGGATATACCGAATGCGGATAAGGAAAAAAGAAGTTGTGTAAAGAAGTACACAAAAATCCAAGATGGAGTCGCGGAGATTCATAACTTTGATAAAGTAACCAGGAAATTCGTTCGTTCGCTTTAAAAAATAAATAAATAAAATGCCCCGTCAAATCTGCGCCTGCTTACGCGTTTTGACACGTCTGTAATACGGTTTAATTGTATATTTGTAAATCTAACAGCAAAGTTCTACGTCGAGCGAAAATGGCTACTGAGAGAAAAAAAAACAAAAACAAAGCAAAACGCAGTGAAGATGAAATCCAGTGAAACACCTCAGAACGCATCATCAGTTTCAGAAAAAACAAGCTCAAGTCCACACTTCCTTATAGTCGAGGCCCAGTGAGAGTGAAAACGAGTGATAATGTGAAGCTAAGATGAGTAATGATGCAAGAGTCTGAAATTCAGCCTGAGTTTTTTAACTTTTCAGACTTTTACTGCTCTTTCAGTATTTTATAACAACTATATAAATCATAAAACACACATTTATAGAGATTAAGTGTTGTGCATTGATGTTGGTCGAAATCAAACAGAATAGGCATATATTAACAAAAAAAACTTGACATTTCTATGTAGATAGATAGAGGCTTTTTAAACCTATTAAAGTAGATTTCAACACCAAACAAAACTAAAGAAAAAACATAAAAACATAATTGCAGTCATTTATCCTCTCATTTCCTTTTTTTTTTTTTTTTTTAAACTATTAAGAATTAATGGCAGAAAAAGTAACTACTTAACTACAAAGTGTAAAAGGAAAGTTTTTAAAAGAACAATAGTATTACACTCAGTTATGCACATCACCTCTTCCTTTTTCCTAAACTCTGAACACTTAAAAAAAAAATAATTAAGGTCTAAATCGAACAGAATAGTCATGCATTAAAAAAAAAAAAAAAATCTACATTCTATACCATCTTATATAAAATTGATTATATATACCATGATTAGATCTCAGTTTTTGCTTAACACAAGAACAGAAATGCAGTCAGTCCTGTTTTTAATGATCTATTAATAAGGAAGCATTCAGTGCAGAACTTCATGCAAAGTGTAAAAGGAAACTCTTAAACATTTCATGCAGTTGTGCATTTCATTTCATCCTTGTTTTTTCCCCCACACACACATAGGGTCACTAACACACCTAGAGTCAGCAGTGCGTTTAGGTTTATCTCTATAAAAGGTAATGCCTAAATAGTTTTAATTTGCATCACTTTGCTTCAGTTTAAGTGAAGAGTGAAGGAGGCGTGTCTGAGGCTGAAACTCAGGCAGTAAGTTCTCCTCCATTCCAACTCAATCACCAACATGCACACTGCAGGCTGGACAAACACCTGTGCAGGGGAATAATAAAGTGATAAAGGTGAAGAAGAAGAAGTGGTGCCTGGACAGGTGTGATGATAAGGATGATGGTGATGAATGCACGTGCATCATCATCATCATCATCATGTGTTGATGTATAACTTCCGTGTTCGGTAAATGACGGACGGAGAGCAGGAACATTAACGTTGTTTAATTAGAGAGTAATGCACACACTTACAGAACTCCACCAGGATGTTGGGGTGAGCCGCGAGCGCCTCGGCGAAGTTCCCCTTGCCGAGCACGAGCACGTCCTCCTCCTCGGGAATCTGAGCCGCGGCCGCGACCACGAGCACGAGCACGCACAGGACCACTGACTTCATCGTGTTGCGTCGAACAGTTTCAACCTGTCTCTCTCTCTCCCTCAATATAAAACCTGTAATCTCTAATCTCCTCTACACCGGGCGCAGCGGCTGAGCGTCAGGTCTGTGTGTGTGTGTTGCTGCGGGGGCTCGAGCTCCTGCGGTACTAACGTGGCAGCACTCGCAGGAAACCGGTAGCGAGGGGTCGGAGCTGTGACGCGCATGCGCATTTATCAGCTCACACGCCGTTCGTGTTGAATTCTGAGTGGACCAGCCAGCGCGCGGCACCCGGAAGTGAATGGAGAGAGGCGAGTCTGTGTGCTGGATCGCGCGTTGCCGTGGTTACCAGAACGCGACGCGGGTGACGTCACCGCTTGGCCCTGAGTCACTCGAACTCTAACGCAATAAACAATGGATTCTCTTCTATTTGTTCATTAACGAGCGCTGACGGGAAAGGAGTTTGTAAAATGTTAAATCTAATAATAATCTGCTGAGCTTTAATGTAATCAGTGATATTATTAGTGGTGCTTGCGAAGCGAAGCACTACTATTGTTATCTTGCAGGCTTATTATTATTATTTTTTCTTTTTCTTCTTCCATATAAAAGTTTGGCGCATAACTAGTCCCGCACTGTTTGTCGCAGACCCATGAATGGGGTGCTATGACGTTTCTAAGGGGTGGGCGGTTAACGCCCCAAAAAGTCCCATAGACTTAACATTGAGACCAACATCAACTGTGACATCATAGCTGTGACATCATAGGTATGACTATGATGTCACGGCAAGCACCACTCACATTTTTTTCAGGAAATGTGCCTCTCTATTATTATTATTATTATTATTTGAGGTTGAAGTCCACGTACATGTCTGTGTGTCTTTCTGTACAGCAGAACTCTCT
>JAQMYI010000037.1:36488452-36497439 GCA_030014275.1 Clariallabes melas | reverse complement strand
GTGAGAGAGAGAGAGAGAGAGAGAGAGAGTGAGAGAGAGAGAGAGAGAGAGAAGGAGAAGCACTCACCTCCCTGCTTACTTCTGTCAAGATAGATTGAAACCCGCCGAGCTAAACCTGTGAGAGAGAGAGAGAGAGAGAGAGAGAGAGAGAGAGGGAGACAGAAAGAGAAACAAAGAGAGAAGAAGAGAAAAAAATAGAGAGAGAAGGACAGAGGGGGAAAATGCAGAGGGAGAAACAAAAGAAGGGAGGGAAGCAAAGCGAGGGAAAGAGAAGAAAGAAAGAGAGAGAGACAAGGACGCAGGGAAAGATGCACAGACGGAAACATAGAGAGACAGAGAGAGAGAGAGAGAGAGAGAGAGAGAGAGAAGCAGGGGCAGGTCAATCCACCAGCCAGGGAACTTTACTGCATCACCCCATGAGCGGGCACAAAAACAAACACACACACGAGAGAAGTGGAAGTGGAAGTAGGAATAAGACTGTGGTTTCCCAGCATGACATCAGCCAATTAAAGAGCTGCTGAGACGAATGTCAGAGCTTCCTCTCTCTCTCTCTCCATCCTTGTCTTTCTCTCCCTCTTTGTCTCTCTCTCTCTCTCCCCGTCCTTGTCTCTCTCTCTCTTGCGGCTGGAAACTTCTCCATGAATTTAAAGCTAGTTCTCTCGAAAGCCTACGGCTAGAGCTGTACACACGCCTAAGCGACTCTCTGTCTCTGTATATATATATAAATGTGTGTGTGTGTGTGTGTAGAGTCCTGATCCTGAACATGTGTGTTATTAATGCACAAGTCACAACTCGTGGAGAAGCTCAGCTACACTGAGAGTGTAGAGGTGTGACCAAGGAAACTATCGACTGTTCTCTCTTCCTGCGTAATTCTGGTCGCATCTCATTTCCACCTGCTCTCCGACTCGGCCCCTGACGAGTGACAGCTGCAGAACCGCGAGAGCGGCGACTGACACCTGCTTCCTCCGACACACGCCGAGCCAGAAAAAGAAGCAGGAGAAGAAGATATTGTTTTTCTTCCACTGTCAAGAAGTTCTAGGAGTTTCTAATGAAGGTGTCTTGGCTGGTTGGTTTTTATAATTCTGGGTTTGTAACTTCCAAACAAGGGGTTCTTCTTGGGTTCTTTGCATAATTAAACATTATTATTCCCAAAAATGGCTCTAGAATGGTTCAAAACAAAACAAAAACAAAAGTTCTTCAAGATCTCTGTAAGAGTTCCAGAGTTCTCAGTTGCCAAGAAATTGTTCTTCAAGATTCCTTGGTTAATTAAAGGAACAACGCTTCTAAAAGGTTTCTCTGTTGGCTTCTACAAAGTTTCTTCATGGTTCCTTGGGTAATTAAGTGCTGACAGAATATACAAAGAAGGAGCTCTTTAGAAATTTGTTAGATATATGTAGTGGTTCACATCTTCATACAGTTAATGATATAAGCAGTTTGCCTTCATGAGTATTCGCTTCCAAAAGGGTTCTTGAAAGGTTCATTGGATAATTACATAAGTGTTTATAGTTTCCTCCAAAAATGGTTCTTCATGAGTACTTGAAGGATTTACCTTTAAGGACTTGTAATTTATAAATAAGCAGTCTTCGAGGATTCCTTAATCATTCTTGGTCTTCAAAACGGTTCCAACATGTTTCCTCAAGGCTCCATTGGAAAAGTAAACAGTCACAGCTTTAAAGAAAACATTCTTCCAAGAGCTTCAAGGGCTGAATAGTTACCCAAAAGCTCAAAGTTAAGAAGAAATTAGTTCTTCATGGGTTCTTTGCATAATTAAGCATTTTAATTCTCCGAAATGGTTCTTTATGGTTCTTCAAGAGCTCTTTAGGGGTTTCAGCGTTCATATATTACAAGTTATGGTTCTTCAAGGTTCCTTGGATAATTAAGGGCTCAAAACTTGTTTTTCCTGTTGGCTTCAACAAAGTTTCTTCATGGTTCCTTGGCTAATTATGTGCTGACTTAATATACCGAGAAGGTGTTCTTCAAGAATTTGTTAGACATGTAACGGTTCTTAGCTTCTACAGTTCATTAGTTAATGATATAAGCAGTTTGATTTTATGGGTATTACTGTAGCTTCCAAAAGAGTACTTGAAATATTTGTTGGATAATTAAGGGGTCATAGCTTCTAAAAAATGGTTCTTTGTGCATTCTGGAAGGATTTACTGAAAAATTAAGGGGTTGTAGTTTATAAATAAGCAGTCTTCAAGGATTCCTTAAGCATTCTTGGTCTTCAAAACAGTTCCGACTTGGTTATTTAAGGCTTAATTAGAAAAATAAACAGCGATGCCTTTAAATAAAACATTCTTCCAAGAACTTTAGGGGCTGAATGGGTATGTAAAAGCTCTAAGGTAACAAGAAATTGTTCTTTAAGTGTTCCTCGCATAATTACCCATTATCCTTCCCCAAAATGGCTTTATAATGGTTCTTCAAGGCTTCACTGAAAAACTAAACAGTCATGGCTTCAGTTCTTTAAGGGTTCCAGAGTTCTTGGTTGACAAGGTTCATCAATGATCCTTGGATAATTAAGGGCTAAAATGGTTTCTCTGTTGGCTTTTACAAAGTTTCTTCATGGTTCCTTCGGTAGGTAATTAAAGGCTGACATATGAAGGTGTTCTTCAGGGTTCTTCATGAGTCCTCAAAGGTTTAATTGCATAAGTCTAGGGTTTTATAGGACTTTAAATGTGTTTTCTAGCTAAAATTAAGCATTCTCTTCTTGAAAGTGGTTCTAATAAATGGTTCAAGACTTGACTGAAAAATTAAACAGCCATGGCTTTCAACAAAGTTCTTCGAAAGGTGTTTGAGGTTCAACAGTCACCCAAAAGTTCTTAGTTGACATGTAATGGTTCTTCATTGTTCCTAAGATACATAAGGGCTCTAATTTCTCTGTTGGCTTCTACAAAAGTTTCTGCAATAGTTCCTATAACATTAAAAAAAAAAAAGTTCTTCATTACTTTGTTAGATATCTTTAAGCATTCCTAGCTTCCACAGTTAATTGGATAATTATAAAAGCAGTCACTGTTTGTATTTTAGTTTCCATAAAAAGGTTCTTTCCAGTTTAATTGGTTGGTTAATTACGGAATTGTTGGCGCTTTAAAATATCCTTTAAGGATTCAGTGGATAATTAAGAGTTCGCAGTTTCCAAAACAAGGTTCTTCTCAGCGGCTCCTTCTGTAGTTTTACACCTGTTTGACTAAATGATTAAGGTTTTCTAAAAAGCGTTTTTTAGATTTTTGTGATTTTGCCATTCTGCTCCACGTGAGCCTGGTTGCTAACTCCAGTCCTGCCTGGTTCACTTCCTCCACCTGCTCTAAGACACAGGAGCCGTAACGAACTCTGTAATTAACTGCTGAGAAAAAAATTAGACAAAATTAGAGCGAGGAGAAGAAAACAGCCTGTCAGAATTCCCTGGCACTGTTAGCTTCACTGCCGCGCAGAGAGAGAGAGAGAGAGAGAGATTAAAAATAAGCTCTGCTGAAATGAAATCAACCACGTCCCATGTCCCACTTCCATAAAGTCAAGTTACAAACACATAAAACAGCAAAACCAAATGCAGGGAAAAGCTCCTGAGAAACCCAGAGCAGAACACAGGTCGAGCGTCAGTCAGGACTTTCTGCAGATAGATAACAAACCCTGTACACGCTAACATGAGCCGACTTTTCTGTGGAAGAGGAGTGTGTGAATTTTACCATAACACCCAGTCTGTGCCACTAGGGGGCACAAAACCCTTCCTGACAATCAAAGCTAGCTTAAATCAGCATCGAAATAAAATCGTTAAGCTTATTAGCGTAGTTTAGTTACTTCCTGACGCCATGCCGTCTTAGCTACAAGAAACGCGTCACTACATCGTTATTTTCTAAAAATAACGAATGTGCTCTTCATAAGGATATTCCTAGACACGTGTCCTTAAACAGGTTCATTTTCTTGCATTGATGAAGTGATTCCTTGATTCTCTGATTCACTAAACGACTCGAGGAATCGTTCATTTACAGACAACTGAAATCATTTGCAAGTGATTCATTTTAAACCTATTTCTGATACTGATTCTAATGCTTTATTGATTCATCGATTCACTTATAGACAGACAATTTGAATCAAAATGTTTTTTAAACCATGTATTGTTAAAGAGTTAGTTTCAATAAGAACGATTCCTGTACAACTTGTGACAGAATGAATGATTTGAATCAGTGAATCACTGAATCAATTAATCAAATGATTTAGTCTCAGGAACTCAATTAAGCAACCTTGTGTAAAGGAATCAATGTTAGGGATTAAAATACATAAATTAATAATTTATAAATGATTCACTGACTGGAATCTTTGAATGAACCACTGAATCCAAGGAATCATGTGTTTTCAAATATTAAAATGTTAAATATAAAATTTCTGGATATAAACACTAGATAGACATGTAAAAAAAACACACATTAAAAGTGAAATTTTTGATATCTAGAATTTGTGAACAATTTTACATTTCATCAAAAACAAATTCATGCAAAGAACAACAGGGCTTATGGATTCACTGTGGTGTGTGTGTGTGTGTGTGTGTGTGTGTGTGTGCTTGTGTCATCAAGAAATGACAAAATATTAACAGTGCACCTTCGAGACATGTGTCATGTCAAAATATTTGGCTCCGTAATTTGTTGGACGTCGAGATAGATTTCAGTTCCTCTCGAGACAAGACAAACACCTGAAGTCGGACCTGGCCCACTTTCACACGACGTGTTTTTAACAACAAACTCCCGTCCAGGGTTCTTTAAGGGATCCACAGGTACCTGAAGAGGTCTTGGTTTACCACAAACTTTGTTTACAGTGATTATAAATGTTCTTTGAGGGTTCGTTAAGGGCTCACTGTGTAATTAAGGGTTTAACTGTAAAAATGGGGGCTCTCTAAAGGTTCAGTACATAATTAAGGGGATTCACTACTTAAAATGGTTCTATGGATAACTCCTTGGTCACAGCTTCCTCAGTTCCTCACATATTATTATAGGGTTATTATCTCTGGTAAAATGTTCTCTTCAGGGGTTCATTGAATAATTAAGAGTTCTAGCTTCAGAAATCCAGATTAATTATGAGGTCCTTTCAGAGTCCACTTAAGAACTGCTGATGTCAAGGTTCATTGGATAAGTAAGAATTCTTTTCACTTTGTAAAATGGTTCTTCAACAGTTCCATGGATATCTTACTGTAGGTCCACAGCTTCTAAAAAAGTTCCCTAAAGGTTCATCAGACAAGTAAGCGTTCTTAGAATCCAAAAAAGTTTTTTTTAATGGATGCATTAGATTAGTAAGAATTCTTAGATTACAAAAAAAAAAAAAAAGAGGTCGCTGATTAATTATGAGTTTTAGCTTTAGAAACATGATGCTACAAGGGATCTTTAAGGGTTCATCAGTTGAGTTGGTTTCTGAAAATGGGATGATTGGAAAAGTAAAAGTTCTTAGCTTATAGGGTTCTTCTGTTTTAATTGTATAATTAAAATCTGTGAAAATTTGCTGCATAATCATAATTTACCCAATTAAAAAAAGTTCTTCATGGGTTCATTGGATAATTGAGGGTTCTAGCTTTCAGGAGGTCTTTAAAGGGTTCCGCAAATGCTTTATGGTTCACAGCATCTACGAAAGATTCCTCATCAGTTCTTCAGGAGTTAACTGGACAAGTAAGGGTCCTTGGCTTATGAAAAAAAAGTTCTTCATCAGTCCTATAAAGAGTTCATGGGTTCAGCATAAATGGGGATACGGAAAAGGTACGAGTTTTCTACTGCTTGAAATGGGTTTAGTGGATGATGTATGGTTCATAGCTTTAAAGAAAGGTTCTTCAAGGGTTCTTCAGATAAGTAAAAGTTATTAGCACAATAAAAACTTATTTTTATGGGTTCATTATATTTAACTTCTAAAAATGGGTTAATCATGACGTCCTTTAAGGGTCATAAATTAAACACATGATTTATCTTACCTCTCTTTGAGAGTCCCAGTGGAGGTAAGGACTGCGGATATAAAGTTTCAATAGATAATTTTTCACTTCTTAAAAGGGATCTTCTAGATTTCCATGAACAATTTATGGTTTATTGCTTCTAAGAAAGGTTCTTCAACAGTTCTTCAAGGATTCATCAGATACAGTAAGTAAGAGGGTCTGAAAAAGGTTATTGAAAAGCTTCTATAAGGGTAAGACTTGGCTTCTGAAAGCAAATTTTTGAGAATCTTCAAGAGTTCTTTCAGTGTCTATTGCATATTTAGGCATCGCTAAATTCTAATAATGGTTCTTTTGGGGTTTTGTGGATGATTTATGTTTCAAAGATTATAAGAAAGTTTCTTTAAGGGTTCATCAGATCAGTAAGGGTTCTTACTTGCTCCAGAAAAGGAAGGGTTTCTTCATGGGTTTACTTTATGATTAAGAGTTCTTATCGTCCTAAATATGGTTTTGTAAGTTTTCTTAACACTTCAAGGCTTCCTCCTTTCGTCAATTGTGTAATGAAGAACAACCGAGTTTCTGTGAATGTTAATCGGAGTTGCCACAAAATGATCCCAGTTCCACAACTTTCCGAAAAGCTGACAGGGCGAGGAGCGTCGTGCGCTCAGACTCGAACGCTGACGGTAAGGTGTAATTTCGTCGAGGCTAAAAGAAGAGATCTGGGCGTGTCCTCTATCTATAGACGACTCAGATCTACGACTGATCAGACGTAATCGCTCAGGATGTCAGGAATTTCAGCGCTCTTCGCACGACGAGGCGTGTTTAACAGGAATAAGTGACTCTAGAGGTGTGTGTGTGTGTGTGTGTGAGAGAGAGAGAGAGAACGATTCTTACATTGACAGTAATCACAGTAGCTGCTGCTTTATTACTCAGCACTGTCAGGAACTACTCTGTGCGTGTGTGTGTGTGTGTGAGAGAGAGAGCGTGTCTGAGAGAGACATTGAATATAATTGGCTTTAATTCGCTTGTGTGTCCAAACCGCCTGCGCTAGTAACGATGTTTAACGTCCAATTAAATAAAGTCTGAACACTGCGACTGCACATCAGTCTGATGGCGATTTTTTTTGTTGTTGCAGAAATGATGACACCGACAGGAAAAGTTTATTTTTAGCACTCTGAAGTCTTTAAAAATGTTCAGTATTCACCTGCTTGTATGACGTAGGACTGAGTCACACGACTAAAACCTCCATCTCTCTCTCTCAGACACACACTCACCGGCCAATTTATTAGGTACCGGGTTGGATCCTGTTTGCCTTCAAAACTTTTTCCTGGCGTGGTTTCAACAGAGTACCGGACCAGTTTTCTTTTTTTTTAAGGATTCCGCTCCATATTGCCGTGATGTCGTCACGCATGTTGTTTTTTACGCCAAATTCTGACTCGACCATACGCAGCAGAAATCGAGACGTGTTTTTTTCCCCCCAGTCCTCTGCTGCCCGATGTTGGTGAGATCATGTGACCCGTTCTTATCTGACAGGAGCGACACCCGACCCGGTGTCTGCTGATCTGCTGCTGCTGTTCTGCTACATCTGCTTCAAGGTTCGACGTGCCGTGTGTTCGGAGACGCTCTTCAGCAGACCTCGGGGGTAACCAGATGTTTTTTCCGGGTTCCTGTTCCCTTTCTATCAGCTCGGACCGGTTCCTCACCGTTTCACCCGGAGAACTGCGTCTCTCTTTCACGCCGCTCTCTGTGAACCCCAGACATGGTCATGTGGGCGAAAAACTCACCTTAAGGAGCAGTCGAACAGGTGTACCTAATGAAGTGGCCGGTGAGTGTGGATAAATAAAATAAGCAACACATTTTTTTCTTTTTTTGAAAAGACAGACAAATAAAAAAAATAAACCAGAACCTACATTTAAAAAATTTTTGCACTGTAGATAAAAAGAAAAAAAAAAGCAGGATTTTAAAACGAAAGTAAAACACACACACACACACACACACACACACACACACACACACACACACACAGAGGAAAGAACAAGGAAAGAAGTAAAAAAAAAAAAGAAACAAAGACATTTCTATTCTGATTTCTAAACACGACACAACGGCAAACAGAACGCTGGACTTCTACAGTGAAGGACAGAGAGACGGAGGACACGTCCATCTGCAGGTTCATACCCGAGCAGCCGGGGGTCTCTCTAGAGTCCCGACTCACGCTGCAATTCCAAAACGCTTTCCCACACACTGACAGCATGGAGGGACGAGACGAGGCAAGATCAGCAAAAAAACAACGTGCCTGTGTGTGTGTGTGTGTGTGTGTGTGTTTATGGGTGTGTGTGTGTTTCTACACACCTCGTGTGGTGGGCAGCATGTCCGACAGACCCTGCCACGCCGTCACCATCTCGGGGTTGCGCTGGTCCGCGAAGTTCTTCCAGATCCGTAACGCTCCGTCATCTGTGAGGCGACGAGACGAGAAACACGCCGAGCGATCAGTACCGAAAAACAACGAGGACGGATTAAGGACGAACGGTAAAAGAGGTGCAGAATACAGGTCGTCCCCGACTTACAAACGTTCGAGTTACGGATTTCCGCAGATACGAACGGACCGCGGCTCTACGAACATTAGTTCACGAAGTAGAACACGAAGTATCTCACGTGTATTGTACAAATAATAGACACTGCAGTGCACCAGATACCAATATTTACAATTATATACAATATTTCCAGCGTGTAAATATAAAATGTCCTTAGGTGTGGCTACGGTTTTGGGTAAGAGGACACAGATTTAGTCAAGCGGATTGGTTTGCTTTAGATTGTATATTTGTGTCAAAGGCGTATAAGACTCAATTTGTCGGACTTGAGAACAAATCTGTCTTACAAACGGAACCCGTTCATAAGTGGGGGACGATCAGGACATATTATACGTATGAAAGTATAATACATGAGAAAAGAAAAAATATCCTGTCACTAAAAGAAAAAAAAGAAACAAACCGTAATTTATAAATTACTTAAACTCAAACTAAATAAAAATTGTCAAACATTATTGTGGAAAATCTCTACGGACTGTTTCGTCTGTTTCTCTCTTCTCTGAGTC
>JAQMYI010000037.1:36412612-36425004 GCA_030014275.1 Clariallabes melas | reverse complement strand
ATGATACTCGGTGCTCGTAAACCAAGACAACGCTCGTTTTCCAAGTCAAAATTTATTAAAAATCTTTGCTCGTCTTGTGGAACACTCGTAAACCGCGTTACTCGTAATCCGAGGTTTTACTGAACTTCTTTTCATCTTTCTATCTTTTTCCTTTGTTTCTTTATAAAACATGTTTCTTCTTTAGTCATTTCTTTCTTTTTGACTCTTTAGTTCTTTCTCTCATTTCTTTCCTGTGAGTGAAAAAAAGATGGATGTTGCCAGCGGTTCTGGTGGTTCTGAAGGTTCTGATAATTCTGATGGTGCTTGTGTTTCTGCTGGTTCTGATAGTTCTGGTGTTTTTGGTGGATCCTGTGTTTCTTATGGTTCTGGTGTTTTCAGTGGTTCTGATAGTTCTGAAGATTCTGGTGGTTCAGAGGTTTTTGGTGTTTTCAGTAGCTTTATGGTTCTGGTGTTTCTGATGTTTCTAAAGGTTATGGTGTTTTCAATGGTTCTGACTGTTCTGATGTTGATAGTGGTTTGGGTGTTTTGGGTGGTTCTGATAGTGCTGGTGGTTCTGATAGTTCTGGGATTTTGGATAGTTCTGAATGGTTCTGGTGGTTCTGTTGATTCTGAGGGTTCTGATGTTTCTGGTGGTGCTTGGGTTTTCGTGGCTCTGATGATTCTGGTGTTTCAGGTCACATGCTCCTGAGAAGCTGCAGTACTTCCTGGTGCTCAGTCTCAGGGAGGTTTTACACTCCAGCGTTCGTCTCAGATGAGAATATAACGAGTGTGTTAACGAGGGCGACAGAGAGCCGGTTCTGATCCCCGGGGTCGGTACAGTGTATCGGCGAATCACCAGTAAACTAAACTAAAGTGTTCTGAACATCACGAGGAGCTGAGATGAAGAGAAACATCTGGAACTAGATGCAGCTGTTTGTACAGGGACAGCACTGTACGATAAATAAAGGTACGCTTCAAAACCCGCTCCCGTGACGAACGCACATCTGCAGCACGCATGGGATCGCTAACGACGCTAATGACGTCACGACACGACCCGACAGCCGCCATTAAGAGCTCGTTAAAACATCGTTAAGGTGGAGCGACGCTGCATGAGGTGAAACGTGCGCTCAAACCCGACATCTGGAACAATCTGCCGCGCAATCCTTCAGCAATTAACACAATAAAGCGCTAATTAATGCGCGGCTTTAGAATTAGCGTGAGGGATGAGCTGATCGCGAATAAATCAACTGTGCAGAAAAAACAAACGAGTGAAAATAATAACTTCACTATTTAAAGACTCGACACGTGGTGTCCGGCCGGCCCTGCTCTGGAAGACACTCCTCTACTCTTTACCTCCCTCTCTCTCTTTTCTTCACGCTTCTCACACTTTTATATCTTTTTTACTTTTTTCCTCAATTATTTCCTCTTCTCTTCTCTGTCCGATCATTTCCTTTACCCGTAGTAACATTCCTCCTTTTCCCCTTGTATTAGTAATATTTACACTGGTTCCTTCTTCCTCACTCCCCCTTTCTTCAGGTCCTTTCACTCTCTTTTTCTGTCTTTCTTCCTTGTGCCCTCCCCTGTCTGTCTGTCTGTGTCTTTCTGTCTGTCTGTCTGTCTGTCTGTCTTTTCTCTTGTTTCTTTTTCTTGTCATCCTTCATTCCTTCCCACATACCAACGTTTCTTTCTTTCATTATCTGTTTCTCTTTCGTTTTTCTTTTTCAAGCTTTCTTCCATCCTTTCTTCTTTCTATACATCCTTTTTTCTCACGATAAGACTTGAAGATGAAAGACCTGCCTGAGAACACTCATCCTTCCTTTCAAGCATTTCAGTTTTTCTTCCCTCTCTCTCTCTCTCTCTCTTCCAGTTTTGGATCGGAGCTCTCGGATTGTTTCATTTATTCTGCATGTAATAAATTAAAGCTATTACCGCACACACACACACACACACACACACACTGAGTGAGAGAGAGAGAGAGAGAGAGAGATTGATCCTCTATAACACCCCCATATTAACATTCAGTTCACAGCACACACCAGTAAAATAATGTCACATTAATGAGGAAAACACACACACACACACACACACACACACACACACACACACACACACACACACACACACACAGAGTAGCCTGGTCATAAAAATCCTTAAAAAAAAAACTACAGTTTGTTTTTGAGGCCAAAATCGATGTGGTTTAATTTTAAATTAAATATCTTTTTTAAAGTCCTGAGAGATCTACAGTAAACAACACTCTTCTTTTAAACCATCAGAAAACTGCCAGAGCAGTCGCTATCTCACACAGAGAGGTCATTACGCTACAGAGCTGTGATCATACAGAACAGCTATTATTACTGAGCGGCCGTGATCGCACAGAGCGGCTATTATTACTGAGCGGCCGTGATCGCACAGAGCGGCCGTGATCGCACAGAGCGGCCGTGATCGCACAGAGCGGCCGTGATCGCACAGAGCGGCTATTATTACAGAGCGGCCGTGATCGCACAGAGCGGCTATTATTACAGAGCGGCCGTGATCGCACAGAGCGGCTATTATTACTGAGCAGCCGTGATCGCACAGAGCGGCCGTGATCGCACAGAGCGGCTATTATTACCGAGCGGCCGTGATCGTACAGAGCGGCTGTGATGACAGAGCGGCTGTAATTACAGAGCGGCTGCGATCTTACAGAGCAACTGTTAATATACAGAGCGACCGTGTCCACTGTCAGACAGAGTCACAGAGAACATACAGAGCGGCCGCTATCTGGCAGATCGGCTGATGTCACACAGAGCGGCCAGTATCTTGCAGAGTGGACGTAATCAGACGGAGAGGCTGTTATCATACAGAGCAGCTGCAATCATACAGAGCGGCAGAGATTGTACAGAACAGCCGTCATCAAACAGAGCGTCCGTTATCTTACAGCGCGCCTGCTTTGGTACAGATCATAACCAGGTTAGTTTAGGGCTGCCGTTATTCTACAGAGCGGCCGTTATATACCAAGTCGACAGAAACATTATTTAGTTCCAGAGTGATGACGATGTTACAGAACCGTCAACAACTTACAGAGCGGGCAGTAGGTCATAATCAGTATTATATTCTGAGTATAGCCGTTACCATAGCAACTATAAAGGAAAGGGCCAACATAAGGTCTGATTCCATAAACTTTACTGCAGAAAATTCAGATCAATGATCAACGATTATTCCATTTGTTCTGCATGTTATAAATTAAAGCAGTTACACACACACACACACGGGTATCGATCCTGAATAAAAACACACACACAAAGAAGAAAAGAAAGAAAGAAAGAAAGAGTATAAAACATATATCTGGAAGAACGAGAAAGAAGGAAAAAGGTATGAAAGGATAGAAAAGGAAAAAGTAAGATTTCATAATAAATAACTTAATTGATGAAAATAGAAAAAGAAAAAAAAACACAAAAGACACTAAAAAAGGAAATAAATGTAAAATGATGAATATCTACATATAGAAATGTGGGTGTGTCTTTGCTACATCTCTGAAACTGACTAATTAACCTTCATGAGTTTCATGAGCTCTTTATTACAGTCATATTTTCTTGTTAGTGAATTTTTGCTGATTTTATCGTTTATCAATCGACGCTGAGTCACGTTAGCTAGGCTGCCCTGCTGTAACCATGGTAACAGGCCGTAAACACGACCCCACTGGTGTCTAACGCAGTGATTAGTGATTGTATAAGGATTATGTTTTATGTACAGTGTGTAAAGGCCATTATTGATACCGCAATAACAGCGGGCGCGTGATTTATTGCGCGGCTCCCGCGCTCTCACTGCTGCGGCCCGGGTGTTGTTGCTGTAAATGATGATGTGCATCATGGGAAATCAAGGCGGCTGTGTTATTCCTCTTCATCCTGCGCATCACTGGCGGCTGATTGTGTTCCAGGAGCTCAGGAAGTGATTAACGAGCGTGAGTGTGAGCGTCATGCTGAATATGAGGCTTTCCCCTCCGTCAGACTGAAACATCTTCACGGAGCCGGACGAGTGAAGAGGTCATGCTTGGGGTGCACTTACTTATGCATACAAGAGCTGCAGCTTAATCCTACTCTGTATTTCTGAATAAGAGATTTGTGATTTATTCCTTTATTTTTTTTAAAACATTATCCTGTATCCTATGGACACCTTAGCATGTAGCTTTGGTTTTGCATCGCTGTGACGCGTTGTTTTATATGCTGTCATGTCACTCAAGTGCGTCAGTTGTTGTTGCGGTGTCGTGTCATGCCACGTCACTGTAGGGCCATGCTGTCACTGTAACGGTCATGATGTTCCATTTTAGTGTGTTATGTTGTCATGTTGTCACTGTAGTGTCATGCTGTCATGACACCGTAGTCTCATGTCGTGTCGCTGTAGTGCCATGTCACTGTAATGGTCATGATGTCCCTGTGGTGTCATGCTGTTGCTGTAGTGTGTCATGCTGTCACTAGTGTCATGCTGTCATGTTGTTGCTGTAGAGTCACGTCGCTGTGGTGTCACTGTGGGTGGGGTCATGTTGTCACTGTAGTGTGTTATGCTGTATTGTTGTCACTGTAGCGTCATGACGCTATAGTATGTCATGTCACATCACTGTGGTGTCACTGTGGGGTCATGTCATGTCACTGTAATAGTCATGCTGTTTCACTTTAGTGTGTTGTCACTGTCATGTTGTTGCTGTGGTGTGTCATGTTATGTCACTGTAACGGTCATGACGTCGCTGTGGTGTCATGCTGTCGCTGTAGGCTGTCATGTCACTGTAACGGTCATGCTGTGGTGTGTCATGCTGTCGCTGTAACGGTCATGCTGTGGTGTGTCATGCTGTCGCTGTAACGGTCATGTCACTGTAGTGTCATGCTGTCATGTTGTCGCTGTGGTGTGTCATGTCACGTCGCTGTGGTGTCACTGTGGGGTCATGTCATGGTCATGCTGTGACTGTAGTGTGTTATGTTGTCATGTTGTCACTGTAGTATCATGTCGCTGCGGCGTGTCATGTCGTGTCAATTAACATTGTCGCAAAGCAGCTTTACACAATCAAAAGAATTATTTAAGTTTGTATGAAATGTGACTATGAATATGAACATGAATATGTCATATCGCTGTGGTGTTATGCTGCCGCTGTAATAGTAGTGTGTAGCTGTAGTGTGCCATGCTGTCATGCCGTTGTGGTGCGTCATTTACATTTAGACATTCTGCAGACTCTCTTATCCAGAGCGACTTACAAAAGTGCTTTGTAGTTTCCATCATTGGATAGATCATTACACTGGGTTACTAAGTTAACTAACTAAGTACCATCAGCCAAGCGCGTGGGAAGGGATTTTATTTATTTTTTAAAGGGTGGGGTGTCATGTCGTCGCTGTAATGTTTCATGACGCTGTAGTGTCATATGGCTGTCTTGTGTCATCCTGTCTGTTGTCACTGTAGCGTGTCATATAGCTATAGTGTCATGCTGTCGCTGTAGTGCGTCATGTTGCCGTGTGGCTGCAACGTGAACACAGTTGCAGTTTTACTCTGAGAATGAACATAATTGTACGTTCCCCTGACAGTCACTTAAACATACTGAAAGGGTCGTCAGGCGTCTGCAGGAGTTCGCCGCGAGCCTCATAAAGCCGAGCGAGTGCGCGCGCGTTACTGGACTTCATCTGATCAAATTCCTCAGCGAGGAGGAGAAACACAAACAGAAATGCAGAATGAATTTCCACAAATCGTCCCTGCGCTGGACGAGGTTATGAAACTTCAGCGTCTGAAGCCCGAGGCAGAAGGAAACACACACACACTCTCACTCTCACACACAGTGATATTGTGATTTTACATTCATCCTTTTATTTACAGAAAGTCACTCAGGACGTGAATATTTCATACAACAAAAAAAAAAAGCGTACAGCGAGATTCTTTATAAACACACATACACAGATGAATTTTTAATAAACACAACACCTCGTATCTCTCCTCACACACTTTTATGTACACACTCAAGAATAAACACACAAGTTTACAATAAATACATCAACCCTTCTTTCTTTTCATTTCTCTTCTGTTTTTCATTGTCTCTTTTCCATCTCTATTCTTTTTCTTTCCTTCATCCCCAGAGTATTTCTTTTTTTTTATTATTCTTTCTTTCCTATCCCCTCATTCCCACATTATCCCTTTCGTTCTTCCTGTTATGCGTTTTTTTTGTGTCTGTGGTAATGAACGTTCCTAGCTAACCATCATCACGATCCAAAACACACACACACACACACACTCACCCTGTCCTTCATCCTCCAGCTCTGCGCGAGCGCTTTCGAGCCCTCGATCTTCTCCAGGTGCCGTTTCTTCATGAAAGCGAGAGGAAGATTCCAGTCGCTCATGTCGGCCTCGTCTTCCTCAGACAGCGCCACGGCGGGCGAGTGCAGATGATCCACGTCCATCTTCATCAGGCTCCTGACACACATACACACACTTTAATTTGTTAAACTTGAGAGCTTATATGAACTTCATACAGATGTATACTCTGTTCCAATATTTATGACATCTGCAGGACAGAGGAGTTTACACTTCTCTGGAGTTTCTCAATAACACAAGTTACATTGCTTCTCCCGTTGTCTTATTAAATAAAGGAGAGAGAAAGAGAGAGTAAAGAGAACAAAAAGTTGATGATAGAACGACGGCTCACATCTGGTTAGAACTGGTTTCATAGAGAACGCTTGTCGTGTTCCAGGACGTTAAATATAACCGTAAAAGGACAAAAAGTACAACACGTCATTCTGTAATCTCAAAAAACAATATGTAATGTAGCAGCAGCGGAGGTAAAAGAGAAATAAAACACAGAGAGAGATAGAGAGAAAGGCAGAGAGAAAGAAAGATGGAGCGAGACAGGTAGAGAGCGAGACAGGTAGAGAGCGAGACAGGTAGAGAGCGAGACAGGTAGAGAGCGAGACAGGTAGAGAGACAGATGGAGAGTGAGACAGATAGTGAGAGAGAGAGAGAGACAGAAAGAGACAGAAAGTGAGAGAGACAGATAGAAGGCGAGACAGGTAGAGAGACAGATAGAGAGTAAGACAGATAGATGAAAAATAGAGTGTGAGACAGAGAGAGACAGATGGAGAGTGAGACAGATAAGACAGAGAGACAGATGGAGAGTGAGACAGATAAGACAGAGAGAGAGAGACAGATGGAGAGTGAGACAGATAAGACAGTGTGAGACAGAGAGAGAGACAGATGGAGAGTGAGACAGATAAGAAAGAGAGTGTGAGACAGTTCGCGTAGCTCCGCCTTCACACCACAGGCCTCGTGATGATGAGTCGGACATGCAAATAGCCACTATGACGTCACCAGACGACTTGTATCGCGCGTGCACGAGCTACTGGAGGCAGAGTGACACTGTAGCCGTTGTGTGCGCACGCGCAGCGTTTTTAAATCCACACAAAACACAGGTTACCGACACGAACACGCATGCAGATTAACACGCACCCGGCCGGCTCAGATCTGTGTGTGTGTGTGCGCGCGCTCAGACCTTGCTAACGTTGTGGCAGCGTCCACAATCTCAAGCACGAGCCGCTTGAAGACTCCAAAGATAGTCGTTAGATTTCTGTTGCACTTTATTTTTACGGTAACAGTTACTGTAGTTATTACTGTACGGGGGGACGTGAAGGCGAGTCTCCGTTAGGGGTAACGGACCGGACGCAGGCCCTCCTCCTCCTCCACCACCTTCATCATCATCATCATCAGCGTTTTCATTCTCATTCACGCGCACTCAGCGCTCCGGCATTATACTGAGCGCGTGCCCTGCACGTGCCTGCGCGTCGTCTTCTGCTTCCGGCGAGAAAGTTGCACAGGAATCGATTTCTGTTTCTTTTTTTCCCCTTTTTATTCCTCTATTCCTCTTCCCTTCGCCGACAGGAGTTGTGTTGCTCAGCACTCGCGCAAGGGCGCCGCCATCTTGTCGCACGCCCAGAATGCACCACACGGGCACGCTGTGACGTCAGCGCGCCCCGACGTCATCACCTGGCGCCTGTAGTCTGTGTGTGCAGAGCAAAGTCACATAGCTTAGCTTAGCCTAACAAACAAATCAAGATTTAAAAACATTAATTACACGCATTAATAAATAAATGTTATACATTCAAAAAAAAAATTTTATATATATATATATAGATATATATATATAGATATATATATTTTTTTAACTAACAATTTTAATTCCATTAAAATTTTGCAAAAAAAAAAAAATATGTAAGCAGTATTTTTTGTGTTTTAATTTTTTTATGCGCTTAATCTTTATTGTCGGATATTGGATATTTCGGGCCCAAGCACTTGTTCATCTAAGTCTTTTTTCTCAGCAAATCACAGCTTGTACTATCTTAATGAGTCTATCTCATATATTAGTTTCACCTTTTAAGTTGCATTACTGACATAAAGTAACTTTTGCCAGATATTCTAATTTTTCGAGTTTCACCTGTATATATACAGTACAGTATGTATCATCAAAATGTTCTCATAGCACCTTGAAGTGTTTCGTTCCAGAGATTTACTAATGCTATTTTTTTTATTATTATTAAATAATATTGTGTGTACTGTTCATCTATTTATACAAGGGTTGTACTACAAGTAATGCAAAAGTGGACATATCCTTTTTATTGAACTGATACAGGTCTTTCAAATTGGTAACACTTCCTCTGTAGTGTATTATAAGTGTTTCTTGACATTGCGTGAACTTTCTCATGCCTCTATCACTGACATCTCTCTTTGTTCTATATCATATGCCTGTGAAACAACCACATTGATGCGCTTCCTCCTTGCGATTTCACACACATGAAATTCGGAATTTTATTGATTGTACATTATAATTCCAATACATTTTAATTCTGTATGTCTGTATGTCTAGTATAGAGGAAGAGTTCCTCTACCAACATGCACAATTTTAACCACCTCTGTCAGTTAATAAAAAAATAAAATTATGCCCACTTTTGTATAACTTGGGGGACTCAAAAACTTTGAATCAAAAACTTTCGACCAATCAGAGTCGAGAATTCAGCAGCAGTTTAAGGATGTGTTTTATTGATGGGAAGTTGTCCTGGATTAGCAGTGACACAAGGACAGATGCCTTTTTAAGTACTAAAGTGGAGGCATGTGGTATTTTTGACTGTGTGTGTGTGTGAGTAGGAAAGAGAGTGAGAGATAGAGTCGTCCTTTACTGTTCACGCAGCAGGATCTGGCAATGTGATGGAGTGGAACACACGTTATTCACCTTCCCCTTTATAACTTAATTAAAAGTGAGACACAGTGCATCATGGGATTGCTACTTGGAGCAGCGAGGGTGATATTTATCCAATTTCCTGAAGTGACAGTCCTAAACTGTTTCTTATTACTTTTATTAGAGGACTGCTCCAACACGAACGAGAAGAAGTGATCGATATCAGTTTCTCAGTTTTGCTTCAAAATTCGCTCACTGCTCGCTCTCTTGCAGAATCTCCTTCATGGAAAAAGACTTTTAAAAATCACTTTACGTGTCCTTTTTATGAAGACGATAAAGTGCATTTCTCTGTGTTGTCCTCTGAAACACACGTGACATCATGTGAACAATGTATCTATATGTTACTGTATGTAACAATGTAACAATCTGGAAAGAAAAGAAAAAAAACTTGAGGAAAATGCATGTGATCAGAGAAACGCCATGTTTTGAATGAATATGTTGTAAATAAAAAAAAAGAAATCACATGAAATTCAAATAAATGAATCATGTCAAATAGATAAACCATAAGTGAAAATGACTCATGTGGACGTTTAGTATGTGGAATTAGTAAATCAAACACACACATGAAAAAAAAAAATCGTAAAAAGATTCATGTGAAAATAAACAAATCAAACCCTCTGGACAAACGAATCACAACTAAATGAGGTTAGCAGCGTCACCTCGTACCTCCAGGGCTGAGGGTTCGAATCTGCATGTATGGAGGTTGCCCTTGTTGTGTGAGTGTGTGTGTGTGTGTATACTGGCTTCAATTCAGAGGTCAATGTGTCCATAGTGTTGCTTAGCAATATCGGCTTGAACGGAGGGATTCCCACCCCTTTCGAAATGAATGGAGAATCTAGAAAAAGCACCTGTAAAATATAAACTACATGAAAAAAAAATCCATTTAAAGTGTGAAACCTGATGTGTCTAAAATTGTAAAATATGAAGTTGATGTGACTTTTTTTGGGGGGTTTTGTGTTCTAAGAGATGGATGAAACAAAATCCTGCAATCACAGGCTGGCTGATGAACTACTTACAGTAGAAAGGTCTGTGTGTGTAATATATAAGGAGTGTTATGGAGCTGTTTGTGGCAGTAGAGTGTAAGTGAAATACGGCCTGAGTGGCCTTCGGTACCGCAGTCTTACTCCCTGCTCGTAAAACGTATCATCAGGAAATATGATGTACATAAAAATGTACCACTTTCTATTTTTTTTATTTTTTTAACCAGAAAAATATCTATTTGACCAGAAGGGCCGTGTGTGTGCATTTTCTCCATCTACAGCAAAAAATGTCATATTTAGTTCCTTAGTTTCTTGGGCATCCCATAATACTTTTGCATTTACAAGAAAGCCTGCAATGGAGACATGGTCTACTGTAGGTCCCATGTTCTTTCGAGTACAGTCAACGTCTTAGCAGAACAGATTACCAGATGACTTGTTACCAAAGCTAAAAACGACCCAGCACCAACTTGGTGCTCATCGCCATTTTGAAATTGATGCGGCAGCTACAGGAAGCCGGTGCAGAGAGCGGAGAAGTGGGAGAACTTGGGAAGGTTGAATACGAGACGTCCGACTGCGTTCTGGATCAGCTGCAGAGGATGAATGCTGGGCAGAGGCAAGAAGAAGTGAGTAAGGTTAGCAATGTGTGGGGAAAATTACAGTCGATTGTCCAGAGTTACCCCAAGATCGTGGCAGTGGCTGAAGGAGTGATCGGATTGTTGTCCAGGGAGATCACGAGGTCTTGACAGGGAGATGAGTCACCAGCGATGAACAGCAGTTCGGTTTTTACTGAGATTGAGCTTCAGCTAATGAGGTGCCATCCAGGATGAGATGTCTGCCAGTCATGCTGAGATCTGGGTGGACACCTGAGGGTCTGAGGGAGGAAAGGGGAGAATGAGTTATGTGTCATCCGCATAACAATGGTATGAAAAGCTATGTGACGATATGACCTCACCAACACAAGTATATACAAATACATACACATACATGTCCTGAATTTGAACTTTAGGAACCAGAAACATTTTAATCCACTTCTGCTACAGCGTCCATAGTTCTATCCAAGTCTGTGTGTGAAGCAGAGAAAGTTGTAACGGCTATAACACAGACCCATGAGGAACACCGGTATGTCTAGCAAACAAACTTCTGGAACACATTCCACATGATTTTGTATTAATTATCCCGTGTGAAGGTTGTGAGCTCAAATCCCAGCACTGCCAAGCTGCCACTGCTGGACCCTTGAGCAAGGTCCTTGACCCTCAACTTCTTAGGTCCTGAGTCGAGGGATATGCCTGATGCAGTTCCACCAGGACCCAACCATTTTGTTTTTGCGAGGGGGGGGGGGGGGGATAAGATGCCATTCATCATCTGGATTATGCAGAAAAATGTCATTTCCACTATCTGTACGCGAGACATTTTTTTGTCATTCACAGTAGCAGCTGACTCACAATTGATGATTATATACAGATAAAATCACAATTAGTTAAACATCACTATAATCCAAGTTGCTGAGGTTTAAATTTGAGGCGGTTTTGGCTCGGTGTATTAAGACTCTGATTTCCTGATCAGAAGGTCAGTAGTTCGAGCCCCAGCTGTTGGGCCCTTGAGCAAAGCCCTTAACCCTGTCTGCTCCATAGTGCCGTATAACGGTTGAGCCTGCGCTCTGACTCCAGCCTGACCCAAGATGCTGAGATATGTGAAGAATAAAGAATTTCACTCTGCACTAATGTACATGTGATGAATAAAGTTGGGTTTTTACACTGCTTGATTAGAGAACTTTTTAACTGTCCTGTGTGCACACTGCACATTTCCAGCTCTCACCGTGACAGTGAAAATCACATCCTAAAGAAGCTCATACTGTACTGTACACTATCTAATCTTTAAAAGTGGATAATCTTCAAGTTTGTTAACTTGACACTACAAGATGTCCGATCAAAAATGGTTGTAGTCATAGTTTCCAGTTAAGTGTCTTCTTCAAGGGCTCCCTGGTGGTTCAGGTATATTGATATTTGTTCTGGTAAAAAAACAAAACAACAATTTTATCATTTTAATAGGTTAAGGAGGAACTTCTCAGCTGGTTCCTGTCCATAAAGTACTACAAAAGTGAGGAATAATCTAGTAAAAACAATCCAATTCAATTCAATTTTATTTATATAGCGCTTTTAACAATGGTCATTGTCTCAAAGCAGCTTCACAAAAATGAAAGA